>CAJPEX010000365.1:74115-114341 GCA_905338405.1 Notodromas monacha
TTTGTGTCTATCCAGTCTTGAATGAACTCTTCGTATGCTTTAGTTAATTTTCCGCCTTTTTCGAGTAGTTTTATTACTGATCTGCTACGTATTTCTCCCATTTTGAGGTTTGGGTTCCATATTTCGTTAAAATTAGGCCGTTTTGGCAATGGTGCAATGACTCTATTGTTCGTAATAGTGAGTTGTGACATATAGTTTTTAACGTATAATTTTTCATCTACTGTTATTTCTTTTTCGCCAAGAAAGATGGATATGTCTTGCTCCATGTGTTGTATTATTTTAGCGTTGAGGATTTCATCTTCTATGTTTTCTGTTGTATTATATAGGTATGTATGAAAATTGTTATGTTCTTTTCTATAAGATGTGGGTAACGATGTGCCTCTTGCAACCAACCCTAAGTTTGAATGTAGTAATTGGAAGATGTTTGTTTTGTATGTGTCTCTTTTTGCTGTGTTAAAAATGGAGATGAGGTCTTTGCCCCCCAGGATTAGGTCAAATGATATGTCATTTGTATTCACTAATCGTGGGTCTGCCATTTCGTTTTCCTGGTATTTGAATTCTGAGAGAATACTAGGGTTTCTCGCTTTCCATGGTGTTCTTAAGGGTGCTATTACGGCCTCAGTTGTTATAATGAAATCTGGGTTTTGCTTAGATTTCATCTGTATTGTTACCATTTCGGTTGAATGCATATTGTTGTCCGAATCGTTTACGCCAATGATTTCGTATTTGCGTTGAGTCTTTCTTTTTGTTAGTTTTAGTTTTTCCACTATGTGTTTTGTTATTAAATTGAGTTGTGCTCCTGAATCTAATAGTACGTATACGCTTTGATTTGTTTGGTAATGTGTCATTTCCGCTGTTTCTAGAAATGTGAGAGATAGATCCGATGTTGTTGAATATACGTTTATTTGAACCATATCTAGTCATATAGCCGCAGACCTGTTAGCATTATTGACATTGTTATTGTTGTTCGCTTCGTCTTGGGGTAATTCTATAGCTGGTATGGCAATTGGTTGTGCCTGTATTGCTAGTTGCTGAGGCGGTGCTTGAATCGCCTGTTGTTGTGGTGGTGCTTGTATTTGTGACTGTGGTTGCACCGAGCTTCGTCTTGCGGTAATTCTATTGCTGGTATGGCAATTGGTTGTGCCTGTATTGCTAGTTGCTGAGGCGGTGCTTGAATCGCCTGTTGTTGTGGTGGTGCTTGTATTTGTGATTGTGGTTGCACCGCTTGTTGGTGTTGCAAAAAAGATGCTAATTGTTGTTGCAATGGTAAATTTAGCATATTCTGAAATTGCGCGATATTCTGTGATTGAATCATCATGTTTCTTAAGTCCGTTAGAGCTTGATCTACTCCAGAATGTTCTTTTTCTGATTTAGAGGATTTTATCTCATTATTAATATCTACACGTTGTGTAGCGTTAGTTCGTGGTGTATTTCTATTGGAATTGAATTCCTGTACTATGTAGTTTCTACATAATGTTGTATGGTGGCGTGAATTACAATTTTTGCAACTTGCTAATATGCGGCATTGCGTGACTGAATGTCCATATCGTAGACAATTATTACACAAACTTTCTTTTCGAACCATTCGCCATTTTTCTTCATTTGTCTTCTTACAAGAATAGATAGAATGCTGACCTTTACAATATATGCAAACAGAACTTCTGTTTGGGTTTGCTACATATGTTGGTCTATTATTGTTATTTCGTATTGTTTGTTGAGAATTTGTATATGGTTTCTGATTTTGTTGAGTTTCTGTACTTGTACTTGGTTGATTAAGTGTTTGTATAGTGCTAGCGGCATTCTGTATGCGATTCTGTTGTACATCTGGTTTTTTAGTATTTGTTGTTGAGTTTTGATTAAAAAGTGGACAAGATTTACGATCGTTAACAACGCATATAAGAAAGAATAAACTAGAACTAAATAGACTCTTTATTGACCGATCGGTAGATATAGCCCAAAGACCTAGAAGAGAGGTACATAGATATACTGCTTGTGTTACCTTTGAGTTTTGAGATATGGAATTGTTAACGGTTTCTAAGAATGTTCCATGTGTGAGATGTTCAATTATGGAAGGCCATACCTTTTTGTGAACTTGTTTTCTATCAGAACTAAGATTATTGAGACTGACTACTAGTTTTAGTAATTCACGCATATATTCTGCCGCCTGTTCGAAAGTACCGTCTGGATGTGGTAACTGCTCTATTTCTTTGAACAGCTCTTCTCGCAACTTCAGAACATTTCCGTATTCGTCTAAAGCTAACTGTAACATTCCTAAATAATCGCTTTCTCTGTTTCTTCCTTGATATTGTATATAGTTTTTCTTTGCTTGACCATCGAGATGCATTAAGAACAGATCGATTCTTTCCCAGGGCTTTAATTGATGTTTGGGGGCTTCGTGTATTGGACGAAATTTTGTCCAAACTCTTTCGAATGATTGTTCTTCTTCTTGGGTACCGCAAAATTTTATAAAGGAAGATTCTATTGTTTTTGAGTAAGTTTTTATAAATGCTGAAGACGTTACTCCTTCAAAATCTAATGGTGCACCTGTTCCATATCGCTGTAATTCTTCTTTCAAAGGATTTTTGGTTTCTTCGATTTCCATTCCTAAATACATCGTTTCGCTGTCCTTTTCTAATTCTAGTATTGGGTGATTTGTATTCGCTGTTGAAGTACTGGGGTTAGTTGCTACGTGTGTGGAATTATGCGGATAAGGATTAGTTGTGAATAATGTTGTGTTTTGTGCATTTACCATGTATGGATTCGCTTGAATTTCTTGTTGTTGAGTGTGTGTATTAATTGGGGTTGTAATGATTGTTGGTAATCTAATACCTAATATCATATTGGGTGTTGGTCGGTAGTTTACCCAGTGCTCTATGAGTTCGTCTATTGGTGCAACTACAATATTAGTAAGTTCCTCTTGTAGTTGCTCAATTTTCTGTACCATGTCTGTTTCTATAGTATATTTGTCGGTTGTTACTAGCATTGTAAGTATTTCCGCTAGGCTTTTTTGTATGTTTTCGAATGTGTTAGTTCTATGCGGTTTGTGAAAGGTTTGTATTGCTCTATCAGCTTGTTTTAAGGTTTGAGCGATTCGTATGATTAGTGAAACTAGAATATGCTTAACGTTTATAATTTGGACAATGTTATTGTATCCTTGTTGATTCCCGTGATTTTCAGTATTTTCCTCTTCCATTTGTTCGTTATCTATCGTACTGGGTTCGTTTTCTTGTACTTCCATTATCTGATTTCCTGAATTAGCATGATTCGCAATATCAACTTGATTCATATTTTCTTCTTGTATGACGGGATGATTTTCATTGATTTCAGGAGGATTTGAATTATTTGGGTTATTCGGATTTCCGGGATTATTTTGATTTCCGAAAGGTTCTTCAGGACTCACGCTGGGGGGTTCTTGATCCCCCCTGTTGCGGGTTGGTGGTCTTCCACGGACCATTCTGTTCCTTCCGGTGACGATGGGTGTTGTTCCTTATTGATGTTTTCTTGAAGGAGTTGCACTTGTTTGTAATTTCTGCACTTTCTTTTTCTTTTGAGTTTTAATGGAACTTTTTCTTATTTGAGATTATTAGTATTTGAAAGTAATAAGATTTACGTTTTGTGACTGATTAAATTGCAAATGGATATATATATATTTTTTTTTTTTTTTTTTTGCACGGATTTTAAATCGAATTCTTTTTAGTTTTGACTTTACGTTATCCTACGCTCTGCTACCACTTTTGTGGCGCACAAGCCACAAAGACGAATTGAAATTCAAATAATTGACAAGATTAACAAATTAGCTCAAGAATAAAACACGTAATCCGCCGGGGAACACGGCAGGGAGCCCTTCGATAAGGACTCCAAAAGCAATAATTTGAAAGTATATTTCGAAATAAGAACAATGAAAGCAATTCAGCACTCTGACAAAATGAGATGCATACGCTACGCGGAGATTAGCAAGACTGTATGTGGCGCACAAGCCACAAAGACGAATTGAAATTCAGATAATTGACAAGATTAACAAATTAGCTCAAGAATAAAACACGTAATCCGCCGGGGAACACGGCAGGGAGCCCTTCGATAAGGACTCCAAAAGCAATAAGTTGAAAATATATTTCGAAATAAGAACAATGAAAGCAATTCAGCACTCTGACAAAATGAGATGCATACGCTACGCGGAGATTAGCAAGACTGTGTAGATTTGTAGAAATTCGATATGGACGTCGTAAGAATTCCACGCTGGAAGGGAGCCCTTCGATAAGGACTCCAAAAGCAATAATTTGAAAGTATATTTCGAAATAAGAACAATGAAAGCAATTCAGCACTCTGACAAAATGAGATGCATACGCTACGCGGAGATTAGCAAGACTGTGTGGATTTGTAGAAATTCGATATGGACGTCGTAAGAATTCCACGCTGGAATTCCAACCTGGAATTCCGGCGTGTCGGACGTAATAAGAGGGCTAGCGCCCTCTGTCCCTAACAGAGTCTATTAATCTTGCAAGTGAGGTTCTATAGAATGAAAATTTCATAATATACCCCCAAAAACCACTTACCTGAGTAGAATATGAAATGTCACTCAACGTTGCGGATCTCTCAATATATTATTATTATAAATAACGGTATAATGGGATGCTTAGCATGAATAAGTAAATTGAAAAATAGAAACTTATAAACAAAGAAAACAATCATCAACACGCGATCAAAAAGCTAAAAAAAAAGTTGCCTACGGTCTGTCATATTTTTTAACAACAATATTTTTTGGGAGGACATTTTTCCTAGTTTATTAAATAAAGCGGTGTCCACTATTTTCTGCAAAAACTCGTGGTAGGCAGAATTTATTATGTAAAAAATGCCTCATTCGAGGTAATCATTATCATATGTAACCACTGTATTTGGCACTGAGTACCCGTTTTTGCAATAATGACTGTACTCAAGATTATATCCTCACCTGGTTTGTAAGAGTTGTGCTGCTGTCTCCGACTGATTCAGCATCGGCGACTTCTTGTACCAAGAAACTGATTTTGCGCTCACCTGACAAAAAAGTAAAGAAATAAATACCTGTAATTAAAAAAAAATCCACCGAAACACAATTTTCGAACTTTCACTGAGATGAGAGATTCAAGCCTAATTCCGAACTTCTTTCGCTGTTAAAATAATTCGATGTCTACGAAAGCTACTTATTTGCGAACCTTCGTGCCAAAATATTTTGGTTGTTTATTAATTTGCGCGATAATTCAGGAGGTTAAGCAAACTTCAGATTTTTCGAGCACAGCAGTAGCATGAGGTAACATGAGATTCATCGATTTTTTTGCGCTGAGTTTAGGTTCATTCGATATATTTGTTTCATTTAAAGAAAAAAAACATTAGACCTCACTCATGTAAGTGCAAATGAATATTGTTGGCAGGAATTCGGCAGGAATTCAAACATAATACAGTACAGTATATTGGCGGACTCTCCCTAAAATGATTTTGTCTAAAAGGATATTCTTCAATTTTTTTGAGAAAATCGGTGTAGACATTCTCCAAAAAGCCGAGTAGACAGCAATTTTAGACAGAAACATTTGGAAATAAAAAATGTAATGCATAATGAATTTTTTTGTCCCATATGAGGTTCTCCTCAACGGAATTCTCTCTACAGCGAATTGTTTCTGGTCCTTTGAATTATGTTGTAAAAAGAGTCTCGTATATATACGAGTTCGCAGTGCGGATCATGCTTGAAAATCTGCAGCACGAACACACCTAATCAAAATTTAGGTGGTGAGTTTCGAATTTCCGTTCTTAAAGCGAAAGTGAGGCTTTTCGTTGAAAGCAAATAAAACTTTTCCATGAATCTCTCAAACTAAAGGGACTTTTTCCCTCACCAGTGTGACTGTCGGTCCCGAGAGAATGCAAACTCTGTGCAGACGAGTGCGCATAACCAGCCTTGCTCAGGGCGTTGCTCCACCTCCGGTTATCGGAGCCATTTCCCCCGGAACCACCAGCACCACCCGAGGTACCACCTGGCCCACCACCAGAGCCGGATCCCCCGTGTGTGCTGTACTTGCTGCCATGGCCACTTGCAGTGGCACCGTGTCTGTCCCAGCCGCTGCTGATGCGGTCCTTGGAATGGCCCGCGGGGGTTCTCCCGAAAGCCGGGATGTACGGGAAGGTTTCTCTCAAAAATGCTGTCACTTCTAGCAGGAGCACGCATGCGATCAACTTCAGGGCGTGTGGGCATTCGATTCCAGATGGATTCACACTGCCTGAGGAATTGAAAAGGTAAGATTGATTTATGGGAACAAGATCAACAATCACAGCGTTATTCTAGTGCTGCGTCAAAGAAAAAAATATATCCATAATTTTTTGTGCACTAGAAACTGCGTGGAATAATCGATAAAATAAAAGTTCATGAATCATCCTTTGAATGAAGTAGCTGCAAAAGTTTTTCGCTGTTGGTTTTTCGAGCGACATCTGAATAATGCGAGATTGACTTGCGAATAAATACCTTCGTCGAGAAAGTCTTCCTCGTCATCTTCGTCTCTAAGCTGTCGTTTTTGTCCGTCAGTTAATTGATCCTTTCCAGTTTTCCCGCTACACGTGAGTTGCTTAGGTGTCCCTTCATTCACGCAATCATTTGTTCCACACATGGAGCCACAAGTCAGCTCTTCTTCAATGATCTCGTCCAATCTATTTCCCAAAGCCTTGTGAAGAAAAAGAAAACAAGAAAAATAAAAGATAGGGGTTCATCTTCAAACTCAAAAATCTCGTTTTGTTTCCATCTGCCCCGGGCCACCTTAATGAAATGTATCCAACATTAATTTCAAATGGTGATTATGCAAGAGACCGAGACTACAGCACGAAGCTCCTGGATTTATGCTACTGTATTTAAGTGAATACGAATGCAATTCCCGTTTGAAAACAATATGAGTTCTATTGTTTGTGTGATTCGTTTGAATGGGTTCGCAATGGATTTACTGCTCATGCTTCAAAGGTTAAATTCTTCAAATTAGACGGTATCGTTTAGCGGGATTTTAAATTTGCCAAAAATCTCGAAAGTGTTAAATTGGCTCGAGAAAAGTCTATTTGTCTAAGTATATTCTTGCAGCACGTCACATTATTCGGTTGTGTAAACAGAGATTAATTTTTGAAAGCAGAAGTATGAAATTATCCATCAATCAATTCTTTATCAACTGCCGGCTTCCACGAGGAATTCTACAGCTTTGCATAGACTGGGAACCCGGCCTTTCAATTATTCCATGTTACTTCTTGCTCTTGCTACTTCACAAGGTTGTGTTTCTTCGTCTACAAAAGAATTCGTTTTTTTTTTAAACAGAAATAAATACTGTATGTACCTCGGCCCAGCAGTAGAACAATTTTCCCGCTGCCCGTTGCAGCATTTGGGTCCGACGCAACCCAGAAGGTTGACCGCGGTTGGCCAAAGGACCAGACGGTCGGTAAAGCGGCAAGTTGTGCTTCATCCAATGTGGCCACTGTCCGCGGTTGCAACGATTCACGAAATACGCGCATTCCAGGAAAAATGCTGCCCTTGAAATCACTGGTGCTCCAGGCTGTCAAAAAAATAAATACCAAGTGGCTTTCACAAGGTTGAGCAATTACTTCGTGAGAAATTTCACGCCCACTCTTTCTTTTCGAAGGCTTTCGCAAAATTTTAAAGAAAAAAAAGTTCTGCTGAGGAGTTGTAATACGAGAAATTATTTTTTCTCTTGCGTGAAATGCTTTTGGGGTGTAATTTGACTATACAGTCGAACCTCTTTTAGTCGAATTCAAGGATTTAGCTGAACAGTTGAGCTGTCCCAATTTCAAGTCGAATTTCAAGGGATCGCACAGCAAAAAAAAAATTAAATTTGGGAGTTTTTTAGTTGAAAACAAGCATGGAAACAAAGAATAATTTCAGGAAATTGTAAAACATGATATTCTGGGTCTTAATTGATTCTTGAATTAGTTGAAAGGAGCTGAACTTTAAGGGAGGGGCTCATTTGCCCAATTAGTCTTCAACTTCCTTTCAAAACACATTAAGTTGTTTTTTTCTTTTTTGTTTCCTTTGTCAAGGAAATAATAGCTAAAAGGCCTCAGAAAATTCGAGTTATGAAGGTTTGAGAAGAAAATATTTCGAGTTAGGGAGGTTTTCAAAGCATTGTTTCTATTAAGGGAACTCAAATGGGGACTTAAAAAACTTCGAATTTTAATTACTTCCGAGTTATCGAGGTTCAACTGTGCAAATAAAGCTCATATACAATGATGAGGCAGTGAAGCTCTTGAATTGTACAAGATATTCTTTAATTGCAGCACTTATTCTCAGCAACTTCATACTTCTTCAAATATATATTTTTCAACTTGTGGAATTTGTAATAGTTACCAGGTCTAGACAAGCAGCCAGAAGGGATGGATCAGGGATGCATCCAGGCTGAGTTGTGTCCAGAAGGAAAGAGAATCTCATTAATCCGGCCTTGATCCTCGGAATTGGCACAATTTTGCGCTCGCGGAGCAACACGATTTCCGAGTCACGATCAGCCGCGTCCCAATCCCACGAACTTCTCCTACTCGCATCTGCGAAAATTTGCATGAGGAATTCATAATTAAACTGAATTTTTAAAATTGTGAATTTTGAAAAAAAGAATTCACCTGGAGTATCCTCGATGCAGAGATCGTTGCGTTTTCCTTTTCCGAAACCAAACTTTGTCAGCTTGTCTTCCATCCTTTTCCTCGCTCGCAGAAAAGTGTTGCCAACAGGTCTGCTTGGTGCGAATTTTTAATTTAGGGCTCGAAAATTCATTCATTTACAAAAGTCATTTCTCGATCAAATTATTCATTTTAAACCCTTGGATCTGACTCAAAAAAATTAGTGCACCAAAAATTGTTGACGTGGGATAACGTTCACTTCATTTCATTTGGGGTCAAGAAAAATGATGAAAAATTCTGTGAACGAAAATTATCTCGATAAAACTTCTCCCTTGCCTCACAAATACACAATTTTTAGCAATTATTAAGCATACTTATTTTTCCTAAGTTAATCGAAAATAACCACAAAAATTGGGTGCTTGAATAAGAGGACTTCAGTTAGCCAGTGAACCATAGTTGCCAGGGTCAGAAAAACTTCACGACAGTGAAAATATTGTCTGTACACATGTTTGTCCAGAAAATTGGCGAAAAACGGACAAGATACAAAACGAAAACATTGATGAATAATGTGATAAATGTAGAATCACAGTCAAATACATTTTTGCATTGAAATTCCGTCAGTATTTTTAATTTTCGTGCTAATAAAATCATGCTTGGATTTTTTAAAATTTGATCATCTTTGTATAAGGAAACTTAAATGCTGATTTCTTTTGGAAATGAATGATCCTCAGGTTGATGATCTGCGTTTTTTATCTCGTTCTGCTAATACTATTTGCTCAGAAGAACATATAATATTCGCAGCATTACCCCGATGAAGACTTGGTTCTGCCAACTTTGTTGATTTTTGCAGCAACGGGTCCCGCGTGAGACAAAAGTTGTCGGTCACCGTCTGGACTCGGGTTCTCGCCGGATTCCGGACTCGAATCATCTCCCTTCGTTCGAACGCTTTTCTCTTCCCCCTTTTTCCCACCTCGAAAAACTGACATCAATATCGTCAATATAGTGACATCCATCGAAAGAGGAATTCAAACTTGTTTTTATTTTACTTCCGGAAAGCCTTGACGTCATTTTTGCTTTGCTTCCAGTGCGGTTCAGCTCCAGTAGGTCGCCAGACGATAACTGCTCGCGAAGTTGATGAGATTTCGCGATTTTTACTTTCTGTTGACCACAAAGCGGTTCCTCTTCTTCCTGGTCAACCTGAAGCAATAATATTTAACCGTTACAAAATTGCCCGCACTTTTGTTGGCAATACCCTGAGAAGATTTCGTTGCGTTAAATTTAATTCCTTAAAATACTGCATATATAGGGGCTCAATAAAATTTAAACAAGGATATCATCTGAACACTTTTTGCATATAGCACTTTTAAAATTGCTCATGAATGCAGCACAGAAATTTCCGAAAGTTTTATAAAATTCCATGATTCAGGAAAAAAACCAGGAATTATCCGTGATCTCTCGTGAAAATTCCCCCTGAAACTTCGGGAAATCTCAATGGGCTGGTTCAATTGCGTTTCAAATTTCCATGATTTTTCTGAATAAAAAACGCCGACAATTAATTTCCCAACGTAAAAGAATGATTTGTGTGATGTTCAATATGGCGCTGTTCTATTCCATCATAATTTCTCATAACGAAACATACGTAAGTGGTTGTAACCTGCTCACATTAAAACTAAAATTATCCGACGACTGCGATTGCCAAGAAAATTAGGTATCGAGGATTCCTGAATGCAACAAAAACATGTTTTTCAGCCGGTCAAACCATCCAAGAATTTTTTTCCTGACGATACTATGTATACAAATTCCGAAAATTTGTAAAAACGTTAACCCACATAATTATGCAATACAGCAACAGAAATGTAAGTGCATCGAGATATAGATGGATTACGTGGTATAAATTTAGTTTTTCCAAACGCAATAATTCAAAACTCGCACCATTTTGATTTGATGGTCATTATAGTAAATGAAATTCCTGTTTCCGGTCGTCTCTTTAGTTATTTTTAATTTCTATGCTAACTAGTCTCTGTTGGAGTTTTATTTTAAGCCAAGAATACTAGCAACTTGATTTCTGAAGAAATCGGTTATACCTGAAGGGTTCTGGATGAATCAGTCGACTTCAAAGGAGGCTTTTTCTTGAGGAACAGGGTTTTTCTCAGCGACACGCCGCCGGCAGCAGCTGACAACGGACTTTCGCCTTTCCCGTCTAAACATGGGTTGAGAACCAATTGCAGCAGCTTTTGCTTGGTTGGCTGAGTCAGCAGACTGAGGAGCCTTTTGGTCATCGCGTCTGGTTCCGTTTTCTCCGCCGTCGAAAGACTCGGCTCGCCTTTTTTTGTTGTTGCCGAAAACACGTTTTTCATCGTGGGATTGTTTTAAAATTTTGTAAGCAGACTGATGAAAATTATCTGATTATTATTCTTTATGAATTTACCTGACAATGCGATGAGTTCGGGTTTGGTGTGGCTTTTTGAATTCAGCCGAGTCGAGCAAACAGCTAAGCGCGGTTTTCCGGAACGCTGCTCCGTGAGCGTCTTTCACGTATTGCATGAACTGACGCACGTCGCAAAAAAGGGCCTGTGCATAAACAATGTGCCGAAGAAACATTAAAAAACCCTTTTAAAAGATCGTATTTTGACGGTAGAGTCGAACCTCTTGACTGTAAATAAAATTAATCAGATCAAAATTCGAAAGTCGGAATTTCAAGAGACCAGGAAAAAATTATGAGTTGAAGAAGTTTCGAATTTGGGAAACAAGTATTTTGTTGTGGAAAAGATGGAAGAATGGCAGGAAATCGTAAATTATGATATTCTGAGCCTTGAGTTACATCTTAATAAATGATGAGTTGACAGGATTCTGCTCAACTTGGAGGCAAGGGTTAATTTGCCCAAATAGAGTTTCACCTCTTTTCAAAACACATCAAGTAAATTTTTAATTGCTTTTATCTTTCCTGTGTCATGAAAATAATACCCAAAAGGTCTCCGAGAATTCGAGTTTCTGAGGAGAAGAAAAACCTTTGAGTTAGAGAGACTTTAAATGCACTGTTTCAAAGAAAATTCAGATAGGGACTTAAAAAAAAATTTTACTTGGGGAGGTAATGGACTGGGGAAGGTTTTACTTAGTGAGGTTCAACTGTATTCTCTTACCATATTCTCTGAGTTCTTGAGCTCCTTTTGAGCACGGACGAGTCTCGAAGTCATGATTTTGAAAGTAGACATGACTATGATTCCTTCGACGCTTTTTGGCTTGATACTAGCTGCTGAAACACTGCCAAACAGGGCCGCGAGGTTCCCGAATTCTGCACCTTGTTTCGAACGCTTCGGTCCTTCATATCCGAAAATAAAATTCGAATTAATTTATTTTAAAATCTCGCAAAGCAATTTTGTTCTGTATAACTGATTTCTGATCGAGACGTACGTATAATCAAAACGCATCTTGTAGTCATATATATTTTTATTTTCCCTCCCCGAAAAAAGTTCGTGGATTTATAACGCACGTCTCTGCTTGTCGGAAGGTCACATAGGTGTCACTCCCCAAATCTATAACTTGACCACGCAAAAACTTAATCCAATTACAAACCGATTTAATTTTATTCGATGACCCAGCAAGAAAGATAAATATTTCACGAATCCTGTAGTAATGTAGAACACTAACCATAAACACACCTTGCATCATTTTGCACCTTGTATAGGGTAATATCTTTATGTATATTAAAAAAAAAGAGAATTCAGGTGTGTGGGAGGTGAATTGTCGACACTAAAATTATTGGTCAAATAAATCCCCGTAAAACGCTCAGTCCCACTTCAGCACAATACGTGGAATTGCTGAGTTTGATTTCTGAGTTAATTATGTTTTTAATGAATTTTCCAAACTTTTGTACGCAGGGTGAAACTCGAGCTGAAGAAGAAGCAAGAAACTTAGGAAATGACAATTTGAATATTCGTTTGACATTTTTTGAAGAAGAAATCGTTATTTATTCACAAAATTCTAAAGCTAAATCATCCAAAGGGATTGGAGTAAACTAAAAGGAAAATGTAATTCTGCAGGAATCGGTTTTTTTTTTCCAATCACATTGCATCAAATTTCCACGACCATGAGAATTTCCATTGATAGAGAAGCATCTATAAATTTTATAGGCTAGGTTTCATTCGACAAATACCCAGTGAGCAAGAAGTTATCCAAAACATGTCCAAAACTCTTCCAAAAGAGTTCTACGGACATCTTTTGGAGAACATGTCCTCAAAGATTTTGCTTACAAGTTTAGGGAACTTGTCCGCCGGACACTGGCGCCAGAAATGTGTGGACAAGTTGTCCAATTTTTATTTAAAGGTTGTCCCAGATCCCTTCAAAACTTGTCCATTTTTGATCCAAAAATCCTCCAAAAAGCAACAACGTTTGGATGACTTTTGGATCAAAATTGGACATGTTGTCCAATTTTCATCCGAAGCAAGTTGTCCAAAACTTGCCCGACTTTGGCAAGATTCTGGGATAGGTTGCTTTGGATAAGTTTTGGAGCAAAAACGGACATTTTCTTGCTCACTGGGATAATACTCGCAAAAAAAAGCAGATCGTTGAAAATTTTTGAGTCGTCGAAGCCATGCTTTCTGCGTAATTCTATCCTATAAGTTTCGCAACCTCAGACGTCTGGATCGAGGGGAAATGCCGCATGTCTGGTTAAAAGTAATTAAAAATAATGATAATAATCACCCAGAGGAGAAAGGAGGGACCCGGGCTCGAGGCAGAACCCGACGAAGGCGTGGAAGAAGTCCAGCACTTCCGCAAGGTCTGTCTTGGACACGAACCTGACCAGGAACTTGTGGGTGGCATCCGGCTGGTGCTTCTGCAATCTGGCCAAGACAGTTGTTGCCTGAGACCGCAGCATGTCTGCCGGTGGGCCACGTAATCCCTCCCCACAACCATGTGGGCAACCCAGGTGCGTGAGGATCCTTTTCAAGCGAAGGAAACGGAGAGAGAGAAAGACCATTTAATTCAATTCGAGATTCCCGTTTTATAATTCAGGACTGTTCCGACTGTATAATTAAATAATTCATTTCACAGACGAAAGAAGTACTGTACTGTACTTTAATGAAAAGTTGTGTCCCAACCCAAGATGTTGCCGATCAGCAGCAGGTACTCAATATTTCGCACGCGTAATAAACCAATCGTGTAGGAAAATAATTTTTTTTAATTTTCAAATTTTTCTACAAAATTTTGACGTTCAGGCAGTTAGAATAGAAAATCTATTTGAGGACTTTGTCATGAAAACAACACTGTAATAATTAATTCGCTTTTGATCCGACTTTGACCCAGATTCGCATCGGTGCGTTAATGACTCCTTATCGGAGGTGATACACATTCACTGACATTTTCTGGAAGTGGTTCCATCCAGGAAAAAAAAACCCCGGTATCTAATTGATCAGTTTCAAATGATTAATGTATAATTTGATTGTACCACTCCATTAAATCACCCCTATTCGATCTTCTTCAGCAGTATGTACGTCGGTATAAATACGTGGAAATTTCAACATCGTGGAAAATCTTCTGGCCTCATCTTGAAATTCATCATTTAAAATTTTTAAACTTCGAAAACCTTTCCACTCTGAGTAAATGTGCTGCGTTGTACTGTACCACCATTTCATTGGCAAACGTTTCCGCATTTATGGAGTATTTAGAAGCGAAACCTGTTTAAATATGTTTAACCTGTTTATCTGGTGCTGTGCTTTAGTTTTTGAACCTTCAATTTACGTGCACGTGAAAGTAAATGATCGCAGGAAAGATTTGAAACTCGGCTAAGTTTATCAAAGAAATTAATTAATTTCAAAGTTTGGTTTAGAGAAAACGTTTGAAATACAGTATTCCTCGCTCAAACATGCTTGTTCAAGAATTGCCTCCTGAAAAACGTGTTTGATCCACTGCGTGTTTATTAATATAAATTGAGAGGAACATTGGTTGCTAAAGGTTTTCTGTTTTTCTTTTCTTATTTACAGCACATATTTCAAAAAATCTCACCTGATAGTACAGTCCAACAGGGTGTTGTGGATGGCAAATTGAGATAATCTCCCGGATTTTTTAGTGCTGGTACTTCCATCTAATCCCGTGGTTTGAAAAGAAATTGCATTCGCACTGGCTTTGCCAACCCCCATATTCAACAGCAGCTCCAGTAAATTCAGAAGTACTTCGCAAACCCGCAAAGAACACGAAGAATCTCTGATGGAAACCGCATGCATTGCCTAAATATTTCGTTTAAAAAAATAAATTATTTTCAATGTAACAGTGAATGTGAAATTCGTTGAGAATATTAATTTCTCATACATTCAGGACGACGTGAAGATCAATTTCTCCATTCGTAGTTATGTACGGCGCTGCCCCAGGAGCCTCAGGAGACTCGACAGCCGTGAAGTGTATGCAGATGTCGCTCTTACTCCGAACCAAGCGGGCTCTTGGGAGAACCGGCTCTTCTTTTTCTTCGCAATGAGATTTTCGCCGCTGTGACAAAAAATTTAACGAATTTGATGATTCAACCAGATGTTTAGCAAGCAGTTCTGGCGATGCTTAATGTTTTTGTTCCGTCCATAAAATATTTTCCTGAAATCAGGCTTATGTAACATAGCTCTAGTACGTTACGAGGAGGGTATTCCAAAAATAGATACAGCACAGCTATTGATTTGTCCAAATGCGAACGCAGTGCAGTAATCTAAAATATACCTATAAACCCATACCATTTGGAGAAACGTTCAAGCCAACGAAAGCATATTGACGCAAATGTTTTATATTTTTATTCGTTAAAGATAGTGAACGAAATGTCGAATGAGACTCAAAGGCAAATATNCCCAGAAAACCCCGGATTCCACCCACAGTGGCATGAACAAGCAGCGAAGAACAGCGACGTCCATGTAAGTCGCTGATGAAACGTTTTGTCCTCTGGAAGGTCGACTCACTTGAGCTTTCAGCGCCGAATCCAGTTTTCTTTGCACGAATTCCTTGTCAATTGGGGAACTGAGGACAAGGGCAAATCAAGCTTCCGAGTTACCACAAATAGCACTACATAAAATCACAACTTTTCCTTTTTTTATGCAACAGAACCTGTCCAGGACCAAGACTAATATAATCTCAACGATCGACAATCTCCTTTTCTCATTTGGACTTGAAACGGCTTTATAAAAGCTTAAATAAAAAACAATGTTGTTACAAGGAATTAAAATTCAAAGTTTGACGACGATAAGCAGCTCCCAAGAACCTTCGACTAAATGTGTAGTAAATCTGTGACGAAATTGGAATATCTTTCAGAAGAATCTGTTGTTTTGCTTCATCATCGTTTTTGGCCGAATAAATCATTTGAAGGCTTACTAAATCCTTCCTACCTTGTCGATCCGATGAAAATGCACTTCTAAATTTTTATCTCCGGTACAATTTTCATTTTATTCACATCAAAGCAACTAGAAACATAAAATTGTGCATCATTCGAAATTAGTTATATCAATGTCAATTTCGCAGGTTTTCTAAAAAATTGCATCTTTAACTGTTTCTGATGGATTTTTTTAAAGTAAATTTTCTCTGACTTATTCTGCAGAATGTTCTGTCAAAAATATAGTTGAGGGGTGTTTAGAAATACGAGATTTACTGGAATCAGCAAAAGGCCAATAATCCAGAAGGAATCTTGTGGGACAAGGGATGACCTTGAGTTCCCACGATCTTCCTCCCAAAGCGTCCTCTAAATTTGTCACGCTAAAAAGACCTTGTGATCAAAAGATATCCCTTGCTAATACTGGATAGTTGTTTGTTGGAAAAACAGTATAAAAGCAATGAGATTGTATATACACAACACAGTCCAGTTCAAACCTCGCGACAGTCCAACGAATCTTTGCATTGCTTTTGCAGAAACTTTTCAATCAATCTAAAATTTGTACTTGTTCAGCTCAACTCTTTTTGTGTCTACTTGAAAATATATCATTTCATACTAGGACGCTGGTCCTGGCCACAGCCCAGCTGATTATCTTGTTTGATTAATCATCCTCTAATTGTCATCTTTGATCAATCCTGCTCTAAAAAACTTGCATCTTCATCAATTGGAAGGAAAAGATCTTTCTTTCCTTGTCTGAAAGTAGTTTAAAATTCTCTTTCTGACATGTTCCTCAAGACGGTTTGTGAATTTGTCTTACCTGTTTTTCACCACTTGTGGCCCAGATTCTGACGAGAGCTTCCTGGTGAAACTATTCCTGTTATTTTCAGTGACTGAATTCGCAGTTTGATCAGTCGTTGTTGAAAACCGACAAATGTCGTTCATCTGCACCAACGGAGCCCTCACAACAGCCGCATCCGCAGTCTGACAAAAACACAAATTTAATAATTATAAACAAGAAAACATGAACCCAGCAATAGTCTCAGATAATTATTCGGCGTTTCGTGAAAAACTAAACTTTTAAATCCCGGCGAGANTTTCTGACACTGATCGCATTGGAAAAGTTGCAGATTGCAGCAAATCATCATTCGTTTTCGACGTTTGCATTTTCATTTGAATCATTTCCCTGGCACTTCCTCTGCGACGGCGAGAGAAAATCTTGCTTTTTGGCAAATCTTCCAGCATTTCCAGAGGCTTCGAAAACCCATCACCACCAGCATGGACAATATCTATGCAATATGATCAATTCAAAATTAATTCAAATACTTTATATATTTTGCTGACATTTTATTGGGTTTCGTCTTTTTGATCGAAGAGCAAAATTCGCAATGGATGCCTAAAAAATGCAACAGTATCTAAATAAACTCTTGTTAGTTCTGACCTTCACAAAGTAACTTGGTAAAGTATATACTTTTGAAGCGAATGTAGTGGTTCCGGAAAATATATATAAGCACAGCTTTAGAAAATGTACGTTCCTGATGACGCACAGGTCTTAAGAGAAATAACCCCATTCCGAACAGCACCTAGCATAAAAAAACTGCAAGAAAACTCTTGCTAGTTTGTGAAGGACTTACGGAACATTTAGCACCGGATATGAGACGCTTATTCATTTTGCATAAAACATTTCGGGAAATCGCGTTTAAATCCACACAAAAAACGATATCTTCTCCAAGGGAAAAAAGAAGAGAATTGCATTCCGTGAAATAATTGGTAATGGAGCAATTTTGACTGTGTGCAAATTTCATACTTTTTATTTTCGCCGTTTCAACCACCTGATGAGGGTTATTTGTACTTTTTTCTAGGCGAATATGTTTACCATTCATTCCTTGGGAGATGAAATCAGTATTCCTAAAATCGGCTATGTCCTTGCGGCCCGTTTTTCCAACCAAGGCAGTTTTGGCGCGTCCCGGCATTGGTAAAGAGTTGCTGCGCTTAATGCCGTCAGATTCGCAGCATTTCTCATCATGGATTTCTTGCAGTCTTCACAAAAAGATGAAACATGATTATTGGCTTGTTGAATGAATTGAAATATGCTTATACCTTTGATGCATGAATTGAAGGGCCCAGAAAACCCCGGATTCCACCCACAGTGGCATGAACAAGCAGCGAAGAACAGCGACGTCCATGTAAGTCGCTGATGAAACGTTTTGTCCTCTGGAAGGTCGACTCACTTGCGCTTTCAGCGCCGAATCCAGTTTTCTTTGCACGAATTCCTTGTCAATTGGGGAACTGAGGACAAGGGCAAATCAAGCTTCCGAGTTACCACAAATAGCACTACATAAAATCACAACTTTTCCTTTTTTTATGCAACAGAACCTGTCCAGGACCAAGACTAATATAATCTCAACGATCGACAATCTCCTTTTCTCATTTGGACTTGAAACGGCTTTATAAAAGCTTAAATAAAAAACAATGTTGTTACAAGGAATTAAAATTCAAAGTTTGACGACGATAAGCAGCTCCCAAGAACCTTCGACTAAATGTGTAGTAAATCTGTGACGAAATTGGAATATCTTTCAGAAGAATCTGTTGTTTTGCTTCATCATCGTTTTTGGCGGAATAAATCATTCGAAGGCTTACTAAATCCTTCCTACCTTGTCGATCCGATGAAAATGCACTTCTAAATTTTTATCTCCGGTACAATTTTCATTTTATTCACATCAAAGCAACTAGAAACATAAAATTGTGCATCATTCAAAATTAGTTGTATCAATGTCAATTTCGCAGGTTTTCTAAAAAAATTGCATCTTTAACTGTTTCTGATGCATTTTTTTAAAGTAAATTTTCTCTGACTTATTCTGCAGAATGTTCTGTCAAAAATACAGTTGAGGGGTGTTTAGAAATACGAGATTTACTGGAATCGGCAAAAGGCCAATAATCCAGAAGGAATCTTGTGGGACAAGGGATGACCTTGAGTTCCCACGATCTTCCTCCCAAAGCGTCCTCTAAATTTGTCATGCTAAAAAGACCTTGTGATCCAAGGATATCCCTTGCTAATACTGGATAGTTGTTTGTTGGAAAAACAGTGTAAAAGCAATGAGATTGTTTATACACAACACAGTCCAGTTCAGACCTCACGACAGTCCGACAAATCTTTGCGTTGTTTTTGTGGAAACTTTTCATCAATCTAAAATGTGTACTTGTTGAGCTCAACTCTTTTTGTGTCTACTTGAAAATATATCATTTCATACTAGGACGCTGGTCCTGGCCTCAGCCCAGCTGATTATCTTGTTTGATTAATCATCCTCTAATTGTCATCTTTGATCAATCCTGCTCTAAAAAACTTGCATCTTCATCAATTGGAAGGAAAAGATATTTCTTTCCTTGTCTGAAAGTAGTTTAAAATTCTCTTTCTGACGTGTTCCTCAAGACGGTTTGTGAATTTGTCTTACCTGTTTTTCACCACTTGTGGCCCAGATTCTGACGAGAGCTTCCTGGTGAAACTATTCCTGTTATTTTCAGTGACTGAATTCGCAGTTTGATCAGTCGTTGTTGAAAACCGACAAATGTCGTTCATCTGCACCAACGGAGCCCTCACAACAGCCGCATCCGCAGTCTGACAAAAACACAAATTTAATAATTATAAACAAGAAAACATGAACCCAGCAATAGTCTCAGATAATTATTCGGCGTTTCGTGAAAAACTAAACTTTTAAATCCCGGCGAGAACAACGACATTGACATTGAACACCAAAATCCATTCAACATGTAGAATAACGACGACGACCAGCAATAAATAACAACGCACCTTGTAAATTGTCGACTCCGACCCGGTTGTGTCTCGATCCATCGACTCGAGTTTGAAAATCATCTATTGGCATTCCAACGATTTTTTTTTTCAATCCCCGCAGTCGGGCAAAAAAAAATAAGATCACGATGCTAATCATCCTCATCATTGATAAATTTTCATGAGAATTCGTAAACATTTCATTCACATGCGCCATGCTCGAAAAGGTTTGCATTCGTCATCCCCAACAACTACACATGCAAATATTTTTCCGAAAGGGTATAAAAGTCTATCCTTTTTTCTTACTTATTCAAAATTTTTAATACGGAGATGTCGGGAACTTTATAGGAGAACATTTTCAAGAGTTCTTCGTGCGAATAACTTTTCTGAATTTTCGACGGTGCATTTATTCTCTTAAGCGTCTGAAGTTTCGTGTGAAATACAGTACAGAACAGTACTTCTTTGCGTGGGTTACAAGATTTTTGAATGCCGGAAAGTTTTGCATAACGCTACTTCGTGAAATTATTAGTTTTTCGGCAATCCACGTCCATGTGCAGTTTTTCATCCGTTAAGCATATATAACAAAACGGATTTGATATTTGGCTCCATCATAACGAGATCAGTTTTCAACATGGTAAAATAGACATTTAATTAAAACTTGTACTCTTTTCATCAACACGAATCATGTTTATCAACATGATTTTCCCCTTCTTATATTAATGTTCGTGTAAAAATTGTTCCCTCCAGACGAAGATGAAAAATTGAAGCAGGAAAATGTCTCACAATTAATTTAGTTTCCCCGCCGGCGAAAGGGTCTGTAATTTACTTTCGAAAAGATAGAATTTGCATACCCGTCGAAAATTATTCTGGCAATCATCTCTACCTTGCATGCAAAAAAAGTGGTTCCAACCTATTTTTCTAGCAATCTATGTTCCTGTCTGTGAAATATCGCTGAATTTGTTCGTCAGTTACGGAACAAAAAGCCAGAGTCTTTCCAAGTGCGTGATGAAAGAGGTAGAAAATAAACACAAAAATAGGGTTAGAAATGCTGTGCTATTAATTTGCTGTTTGAAAACTGGTCTGATTTAATGTGAGCCAAAGTTCGCGTATTTTGCAAATATAACCAACCGATTGAAAATTGTAGAAGACAGAAATCTAGGGTTTGGACTCGAACAAAATCTCAAATTTTAGTGCGTGTGTTTCGAAGCAGTGCTTTCTTCAGACTTCGTTCATCCACAGGCTGGCAAATATGATGATCAAAAAGGAATTTAGAACAATTGTGTACGGAATTACTGCTTTGAAAAATTGTCGGCATATTTTTCCTGACACCTTTTTCCCAATTTCGCTCATTCGGGTTGAAATTGAGCGGAGGAAATTTTAAGGTTCAACCCATGACTGTTAGAAAGTACAGGTCAAACATTTACCATATTTGAAAAAAAAAAGTCTCAAATCGAGGAATGGTTCCAACGGCAATCTTCTTAAATTTTCAAACCATTTTCAACTTTTGAAAGTTTCTTGATTTTAGTGGAATTAGTAGAGCCTAAATTTGAGCAAAAAGTTGCCTTTTTCGAAGATGGAATTGAATAAAATTACTGTATAACTAAATTAAGATAAAATTCCGTCTAGTTATTTAGCAATTCCGCATACTTGAAAGCAAACTCTACCTGCAGTTTTTAAATCCTGCTAGAATATAAGATTGGAAACTTTAATGCTGTGTTTTTTTACAAGCCGTGTGGCTTTTTTTTACAAGTGGTCGGGCGTCTAGTTTTCAAGAAGAACATGGGAGTAAAGCTTGTGAAATAACGAGATAGGAAAACGGGAAATACGAAAGAACCAATGAATGAATAAATCAAGAATGCAAATTCAGTGAGATTTGCTCGTCGGAAGCGACACTGACCACGTGCTCATCCTCGGTGCTCGACGTCTCTTCAGGGATCGTCTCGGGAAAACTCGACGTACGGGGACTGACGAGCCAGCTCGACTGTTGCAAATTTTACCGCATTTTTGTCAATTTTTTTCAACATCCAGGCCCAAACTGTGTTTTTGTCCGTTACTACTCTCTTATTCGCTGTTAAGCTAGCCGTCGCTGGTTGTGTAGTTTTTATGAGAACCGCTTGTTAGGCCCGGTGAAGCGAAAGGTTTAAGTTGTAATATCTTTTTTTTGTTTCAAGCATTTACTGATCTCTTCAAGAACGTCAATTGAATGCATTTTTAAAATATTCTTTTAAGACAATAAAATGAAGTGAAAACGGAGCAAAAAAAATCAGCTTACTCTGTTGTCAGATATGAAACGTTCAATATAATATTATTGGAGAAACGTTAAAATTATCCAGGAGAAAATAACCCTGACGAAAAGGCCCCAACGGTTAAATAACTTGTTTTGCTCTTATGTAATAGAGTGATAAGAATTGCAGCTCATTGACTGTAGAAAGCTCTGTAGATTAAAAATACGATGATATAAAGGTACCGTATTTCACACAATTTTCGATTGTCATTATACATGTTGAGGAGGGTCTTTTTTCCTGAGTATTTTTTCCTAAGACCTTTTTCTGGGATTATTTTCGCCTAAGTGAGATTCGTTTGGAGGAATTTCCTTTTTCATTCACGCGATTACTCCGCTAAGAGGACAATGAATGTGAAATTACAAAGAAATTATTTTTCTGATCACAAATCTCGTGAATTGTTTAGATCATGAGCGTATAACGAATTTCGAAGCACATTTACTCGCAGATTTTCAAAATAATCATTTATATAAGTGGATTATTTATTTATTGTCGACTCAAAAAGCTTCTACAGATGTGAAAATAGACGTGTTTCGTTTTCCATGTACTGTAATGTCATAATGTGAAAACCAAATGAATGCTGTGTGTCTATTTTATTGCAGCAAAAATAAACGTATGAACAAGTGGTACAGTACTCTTCAAAAACTGAATTTTGAAAAAACAAAAGGCCGTTGAGCTAGTGCTACTTGTAGCTTACACACTCAGTACTTGTAGACTATAATTATTACCATTACGCCTTTCATATTAGAGCTAGTTTCGTAGACTGCTTTAAGAGAGAATAGGCGGATGTCTTGCTTATCTCTACAGCTGAACAAAAGTTGTCAAATCAATTTCCTCAACAGGCATGTGAAAATAAAAATTGACCTTCATGCCGAAATAATGCTGAACAACTACACGTAGAACACGAATCTTGAGGCGCCAACTCAATATATAATTCAAGTAAAAACATCGCTTTGCGAAAATCACTATATACTATTGTATATACGCAATGATGGACCTTAGTTTAACAGAACATTTTTCCGAAATCTCTTAACCGTTTCCTTTAAACGCTTATTTAAATTAACTGGTTTAATGATTTCGTGATGATTCATTTTCATTGGATTAAGAAGCTTCGATTCGAATTTTTCCTCCCGGATATTTTTCGACTGAAAATTAGACTGAACGAGAGAAGCCTCATTTTTGATCGATGAAGGCTCAACAAATATTTTCGGAAATAAAGCCAACACTGGACTCGGGCAACAAGAGAAGAAACTCACGTCTCGATTAATGTCGTCGAATGACGTTCTGTCCTCTGTTGTAGAGTTGTCCAAAGAGTCAATTTTGCGAAAGTGGAACCCCTGGCCCAAATTATCAGCAGCAGCCGTCGCAGCTGCGCCGGAAGAAGACGGAGACGACGATGAACCCGGGATTTCCGCGGGTCGCTCTGCTGTGGGTGTCTTGTCGGGATCTTCTCCTTCTAACCCTGTTTTGGATTAAAGGGATTAAGTGCTATCTTAGGGCTCAGATCCCTTGGAGCCCCAACATGTGAAATGAAAACATGCGAAGTGACTCTTTCAAAAATGTGAGAAGAATTTACAGAGAGCATGCATATCTATTTTCTTTCACTCTATCTCTTGAAAATGGTTTTTGCACAAAAACCCAAACTCCCCTAACGATGCTCTTTGTCAAAAGATATAACTTTGGAAAATTTTACACCGCACACGAAATCCACACACAACTCAGTGGGAAAACGATAATATTTCTGCCCGATGATAAAATATATACGTAATGTTCAGTATATAAAATTTGTATCCGATGATGACATTATAAAAAGGCTAAAAATTCTCGAAACAGTCCATAGTTGGGCCTCATCGGTCACATGTCAAATTTGAAACGAAGAACTAGTGGCATTCTCAGAATAACATATATTTTATTCTGCCGAAATTAGAGAGATAAGGAATAAATAATCATGCCTCAATGATAATTTTTTTTTAAATTCTCTTGAACGTTACATTATAATTATTAAAAAGACAAGAAGATTTGCCTTGGGAGAGGAGAAGAATCTGTTGTTTTTGGGAATATGCCACGAACTCTTCTCCATATTGTACACTAACCTCTCTTCTCTTTGACACAAACTTCAAAAATAAATTTGAATAACTCTAAGGAATGCCTACGTTTTTGTAAGGGCAAAATCCCGTAGATCATGCAGTGCAGAGATTAGGTTTAGTTAGTCTGTTATTCTATGTCAACCTGCTCTGATTCCATCACAAAGTTTTGAAAAATATAAACAACGCACTCGACAGCTTTCTTTTGAAATTTAATTGCGATTCTGCAGATTTGAAATTTACCAGTGTTTTTCTGCATCATTCGTATCCTTTTTGAAAGTACAGTACAGTACAATTTTAAAATTTACCCTCAGCAGAAATTTTGTGATCGGTGCTGGAAATAGACGGAGACTGTTGCTGCTAGCACTGCCTTTGGCGTAAAACCCTTAGCCTTCGCCTTCATCGCGGAACTCTTCTAAAAGAGCGGCCTCTTCGGCCTCCAAGATGCTGACTTTTATCTTAAAGCAAATATAAACTTCAGTGCTCTTGGAAAAAAAACCAGTTGTGATAGATTCGAGTCGAGTCAAGTAAAAAACAAGTATAGCGACGAATCCGCCTTTCTGCGAGAAAATTCTTCGCAGAGAAAGTTATGCGCAAGAATTCAAGTCTTTTTACTTTTAGACATTACGAAGAAATCATCGCAAGAGAAAAACTGCGAAAACATTCCACAATATAAAAAAGATTAGAATTTCAGGCTGTAATTGACAATAATAGTTCAAGGGATCTCAGAGTCCAAAACTTGCGACGAAAATGTTGAAAGCCCTGGTGGAAAGTCTTTCAACTTCAGGCGTATACTGAAATTAGCACGAAAATCGGTAAAGCCAAAAAACGAGTATAATATCTGTCAATCATTCACCATCACCAACTATAAATGACGTCAAGATCTGAACGTATCAAATGAATGTCTGCGAAACTTGAAAAGTCATGCAGTGAGTAGAAAATAGGATAACAGTTAAAAAAAAATTAATAAAATGCTATGCTGAAAAGTAACTCGAGAACGTCTGAAACCATTCACGGGAGAACGGATAAAAAATGCAGAAGACTGTCTAGTGCAGTTCACTGAAAACATTTTTTAACAGAATCTAAAACATATTATTTGTGAATTTAATCAAATTAAGCAAAAATGTATTCGATTGGCTGATGAATGCCAGACCACAATCAACCCCGTCGCCGGTCCTCAAATGAACAAAAACGAACGAGGACCATCAAAATTCAAAAACATTCATAAATTTTGAATAACTCAATTTGTGACATTCCTTTTTTTCAACGTGAATAATCGGAAAATGAACCCATTTAGGCGAGTGCATCGTAAAAATTTGGCGAGAAGTCTTTATAAAATTTTCTCAGCCTGACAATGCGTTTGATTACGCCTCTCGTCAGCGATTGATCTCACTTCAATCTTGAAAACGGTCATCCCTTTTTATTCTTGGAAACATGCTTATTAATTTGACAGCGAATTTAGACCACGCTAAGCTACTCTAATTTAGACTATTAATAATCCAGGATATAAACTCACTATCTCCTATGAAAACATCCCCGAATTGCTGCGTGTGGATCCTGGGCGGAAGAACGAGATTGATGACACTGCAGTTTTCCGTGACTGCCGTGGGATTTCCTGTCGAGTTTCCGTAATTTTCATCCGGTTTCCTCTTCACTCCACTGCACTTCGTTTAGTGCAGGCCCAAGGCCATTAGGGTGTAGCGAACGGTATAAAAGTCAGGCAAGAGGTCGGCCTTTGAGACCTTCAGGCTGAGGGCGTTAACGAGTGAGTCGCCCCGCTTGTAATAAACGAACAGCTGCTCAAGCCAAGAAAAAGAGCGAGAGAGAAAAATTAACCTTATAATTATTTTCGCAGGTGCGAAACCTCAAAGAAGAAAAAAAAACCAACGAAACCGTTTCTACTCGAATGTAATCGATCGTTTTCTTTTCGGCGAAAAATTGGAAACAAAACAATACTAACTAACACAAAGTGCAAAGTACGGCAGAAGTGTCTTTGTTTTGCGTGTTAAAAAAAAGACTAGTCGTTCGAAAAGACTTCATATTAAAGATTTTCATAGACTTAGTAAAGGCCAAGTTCCTAACGATAAGTTGAACCTCTCCAAGTCTATTTTCAAGGGACCAGCAAAATATTTTGACTTGAGGGAGGTTTGGATTTGGGGAGGTTTTGAGGTAGGGAAACAAGCGTTTTTGTTGTGGGGAAGATAGAAAAATTTGCAGGATTTGTAATTACTGTACTGTATTAATATTCTGGGCCTTAAAAAGCTTTTCAAATGAATTAACTTTATGCTGAGCTTGGATGCAGGGATTTATTTGGTCAATTACGTAATCAATCACTTCCTTTCGAAAAACATTCAAGTTACTTTTTTTTTATAGATTTTCTCTTTCCTATATCAAGAAAAAAATTGCCAAAAAGCTTCAGAAAATTCGAGTTAGAGAGGTTCAAGAAAAAACCTTTGTCAGAGAGGTTTTTAATATTGTACATCGCTTCTAAGGGAATTCCAATGAGGACTTGAAAAAAATCGACTTACGGTGGTATTTGACTTAGGGAGGTTTGACTTATCACGGTTCAACTGTAGTTGAAATTTCTTTTTTATTTTTGGCAGGTTTTGAAGCGATGAAGTTTGTAATTCAAGCCTGAGTTTTATCAATGAACTCCTCAAATTCTAAAGGCAGTGGACTCTTCTAGCAAGTTCATCTTATATTAGCGCACTAAATTTTTGCGAGTACTGCAGAAAAGTCGGGAAGTTATGAAGAATAATCATCCTATTATGAAAAATGCAAAATGTATCCGTTCTCCGGCAAAATATACGTCGATTTACTCAGACAGTCAGCAATTAGCAACAATAACAAAAAAAAACACCTCGAACCCATTACAAGAGGCGGGAAAAAATATACTAAAGCTAGTATATTATAGTTGCCTTTAAAAGTTATAATGATGTAGATAAACATCAACAAACCTGAATGCAGTGAAGAGGGAATAAATAGAAGAAAGGTCCTCGCTTTTCTACTATGCTTGGGTCTTTTTCTCTGTCAGCGTCGGTGCACTCTTCGATTGCATCCAGGATTATCCAGTGCAACGTGTACAAGAGCTTCGTTTCTGCTTGACCCAGATTCTGCATTCTCCCGTCTCTTCTGCAAAAATAATGGCAAAAATGTGCGATGGGATTCACATATGCGATACCAGATCGATACATAGTATACATATAACGCTTTTGCTTGATTCTAAACTACATTTAATTACCTCTTCAACCACATATTTTACTCGTGAATTTATGGTATAGTCATATTTTTGTTAACTTAAACCAAGATGGAGTAAAATTTGGCTTGCAATCCTGGAGAAATTACAGATACTTTACATCGTTTTTTTTAATCTAAAACAGCAAAAATTCTGTGTAGGAAATAAAAAAAATATTTTTCCTCGTCCCTACAAACGAGCTTATCCTTTTAAAGTCGAAACTTATTTAATGCCAGTGTTATACAAAGACGAAATTTTCTGCCTTCGTCGGAATTATAAGACAAAGACACTTAAGACACTCTTAAATTTAATTTAGTTCGAATACTACGGATAAATCCGTAATTGGTACTAGGTCTTTCATTAGTACACTAATAATTACGTTACGTATAAAACGTCTAATTTTAGCTTTTTGAGCGTCTGTCTTAATATGCTTGACAATTAAGCAAAAACGGGAATTCCTTGTAGATGGCAGTTAGAGTGTCACTTTACCGATACTTTTCGGATAGTTGCGCGAAATACATTATGGATTTGCTGTAGTTATATCTTTTATGGGTTCTTTGGTGGTTGGAGAGCAAAAAAAAGGAGTATAATAAAAGGATTTTATACAGTGAACAAGGGCAGTTACTTTTGATCCAATCATCTTCCGCACTTGTTCCTGACCCATAAAACACAGGACTGGTTCTATCGACCATCTCAGTCACAAGGTCTGACTTTTATGTTGCGACATTCAACGTTCTGTGAGATTGAAAGAGGCACGTTGAGTTATTTTCCATCAGCAACCACACTGTAGCAGTAAATTTCCAATGGAGCAGAGTTTTAAGTTGAGTCCTTTAATTGAGGAATTCCTTCGGGAGAAGAAAATGATAGTGCTCGTTAAGTAGGATTTTATTTTTCTTCTTCCGAAAGCGGAAGATTGATGCAATCTCATTTCCGGGCCAGGGAAGATAACACGCCCAGTGACTCTTGGTGTCCTTTGACCCAGCCGTAAAGCACGAGAATAGGTCAACGTCTAGGCCCTTTCCGATCCAAGTTTCTAGCTGTTCGTGCGTGTCAGGGAACGCTTTTCTTGACGAATGAGAGAGGAAAAAAGCCAAGAGTTTTCTAGCACGCTTATGTAATACAGACAGATTATAAAATTTTGTGAAAATTATTATCAGCTTATAAAATATTGTGTAAATTTGTCCTCTTCATCTCCACAAGTTCAAGATAATCTTTCTCTGCTAATTGCTGAAAAACTTGACCTTTTAAATATTCCAGTCACATCAATTGGATGCATATTACTGTATATCACACATATTTCGGAAAAACCGAGGTAGGAACTCCAAAGCGTAGCGAGAATATCCGAGAATTATCTCGAAAGCAAAAGTTCATTTTCATATTTTGAAGAAAAGGTCAATCAAATAGCAGCACCCTAAATAGCCTTTGCGTCTCGCACGAATTATTTTCTGCAATGAAATCAATTATTCAATTTTAAAATGGAAATTTGCTAGAAAGTCAAACACCTTCCCATTCTCCAAAGTACTGTATTACTTCTGGTTAACCACCACATTACGAAACGAATTCATCATTTAATTTATTCGCATTAGGAACGCATCTTTGCCGCACCCTGTAGAAAGACGAGCAAATTTATGCATTCCGGACGAACATGGGGCTTCTTCGTTCCTTTTTATGCGATGCATGAATTAACGCGAACCAGTTTTTGTTTTTAGTTCCGAAGATATCGTGGGTTTGTTTTCGACGCGTGGATTCTCTGCTTCACGTTATTTTTCCTGATACAATTCTTCACACTCGCTTTTGCAGGTGGATGCCTTCTTGAATATAGAAAATATATATGAATATGTAGAATGGGTGGATTTTTTTACTGCACCTGTTGATGAGGGTTTGAGCAGTGCAGTGCATGACATGAGGAAAAGCAGCCTCCAAAAACTTCCACCTGGGAATGTCTCGGATTGCTTCCGTGAGGCTCGGCGACAGGCCGAACAAAATATTCTGCACCAGGACCTTTTCGAAAGACTGTCAGAAGGAAAAAAAAATTATGTTATAAAAATAAATGCTGGATGACATTTTCAAGTCCCCCTTATTCAGTATTTCTCTAAAGTCACATACAGTTCTTGCTTCAATTCATTCTCGGAAGAGCAAGGCCGCGAAGTTCTTCTGATTTTCGCAGTAATTTTGGGTTTCACTTCTTCTTGAGTTCGAAAGGCATCATTAGGGCAGTGTAAATGTAACCAGATTGTTGTAAAATTGTCTGTAGAATTTCTTGCTTTCAGATGCTGTCACTACTGCATTTTATTCTCGAATTATAAATACCAGATACTGTATGCTTATGATGTAAAATGCGGCTTTCATATCATACCCATCATCAAGGGGAAATTTCTGAGTTGATTGATTTTATTTCATGATTCAATTCAGCGTTCAAGAACAAGCGAGTTTCATCAATAATATCGACCCAAACCTCCTCCAGTGACGCCAAAAAATCTTTACTGATGTGAAACTGGAATTGTATCAACATTTCCAGACCTACAATTGCAAGTTTTGAATAAAGTTTCTTTAAAATCCGCGTTTTAAGGAATGTCGCAGTTCTTGGATCATGGCACCAAATAAGTAATTCTTTCAAATCTTAGAGCCGGAAAAGTATAACGTTGAATTCAAGGTTATATTTGATATGCTCTAGTCATTTTGGTGATTTTTGCGTCCCGAAAATCAGACGACCCGTTGGTTTCTTCTTGCAAAAACTATAGTGGTGGGAAAGCTGCTTTGAAAAAGGGGAAATATGATCTTTTTCTTTCTTTTTTTTTCTTCCTCGGGTCGTTTCCTGGTTCACATTCTTCCAAGGAAAGAAAGAATAGGAGGGATCACAAATTCCCAAGGACAAGGGAAACGGGAAGCGGAATCAGACCGTCTCAGAAATCGATGGGACTTCCACGCGATCCACGGGTTGCGTGATTTCTGGTTTCCTGGTTCATCACATGGGTCCGCATACGTTCATATCGTATTGTTCAAACCCCACTCCAGGAAATTATGAGTATTTTCTTTGTTTCTTACTTTTTATTTGATTTTTTTCATCACAACTTGTATAGGTTATTCAGTACCCGTCCTGAAGTAAAAATGTGTTTCATCCTTTCCTTGGGTGCGTGTTGGGGATGCCTCACCTCAAATTCCGTACATGCCATTATCTTTTTCTGTTTTCTGATACTATAAAAGATTTTTTAACCTTCCTCGAAAATTGCGAAAAATTTTGAAGGGCCTGGCGCGTTTTTTGTATTCCATACAGTGGCCTTCAGTCGAAGTAAATGCAAAGCTGGACATAAACGCGTCTCCTAAGAACTTTAGGTTTAAATTTGGCTGTTGTTCCTAAATACTTGTGAAGTCTAGGCCAAGCACTTGTCCAATATCACAGGTTTTTCAAATCACTTTCATTTTAATGTGGTCAATTTAATGTATGTCTATGGCCTTTCTCTGAGGTATTTATTGCAAGAAGCCTCCAACTTTTTCGTTTCTTTTTTTTATGGACAGTAAAAAATTACTCGAATAGTCACAAAGCGTCTATGAAAGGGTCTTTCAGTGAGCAAAAATAACCCTTTGATAAATAGTACTGTACTGTACAGCATTTCGAAAATTGCCCTGCATTATCGGACTGTTAAGGAAATCCCAGCGTAATTCAGAAATAATGTTTTCGAAGAAAACTGTGCAATTCCCGAAGGTCGCCATCTCACAAGACTGACAATAAACGCAAAGTACACGTATTGCAATAAAAAAAACTTACTCACCTTGCATGCTTCTTTGATTTCCTTCGCACACGTAAGCAGTGAAAAGAGTGAGCATGAACATATACAGTGGAATATAGACAGCCAACAAATAAAATGTGAACAAACAAAGCCGTATATAGAGACGGATTCTTCCAGCAACGTCATAAAAAGTGATTTTTGACAAATACGGTGGAACGAAATTAAAGAAAAGCGAGCCACGCCCTGGCTGTTTCGCTATAATAGAGCCAACTTTCATCTTTCCGTCACGCGATATGCTCAAAACGCGAAGCATGAAGGAATAAAAGAAAGCCCCGTGTGTTCGCAGAAATAAACAAGAAAAAACAGCGTGACGCTTACTGTTTTGCATGCTGTGTGGTCATTATACTGTACATCTTTGTGGAATGCTTCAAAAACAACAACAACGGGATTCCGGAAACAAGTTTATGTTCGAGTAGCACGAAGCTAATGACTTTTATTCGTGGTAGTCAGTGTGCTTCTAAGTTTTCCAGCACTACAGTAGTATTTTCGTTATCATGGCATAAAACACAAGAGTCAAAACAGTATTTACGGGGTGTTCTACCATGAAATACTTGGACATAAATCTTCTCAGTCAAAACCGTCACGAAAAAACGAACTTTCTCGAGCAACTTTTATTCTCGAGCACGCTGTGAAATGGATGGAAATTATTGAGCAACTTTCGCTCCAAACATTTACGATAATTTACACGCTTCGAAGTGGGGGCCTCGTTATAAAAAAAAATTCGTGATGGACAAATAAAATTTTCATGAACCATTCTGATATACTGTATTCAGGAAATGAAACGTGTTTTTACTTACCATGCAAGCTGCTTCGTGAAGTTTTCCTTGCTTCTGGCGGATGAATGGACTGCAAGTAAAAGTTTATTTGAAGATTTCACATATCAGCTTTCTAAAAATGTCGCGCATCATAATACTGAACTATAAAATATATAAGACATGAGATAGATAATAAAAAACTTAAAGTCTTCTGATGGAAACAGACAATCTAGCGAATCATATGCAAAAGAAAAAAAAACTTGGAATCATGATCAATTGGCATCTTTTTCCCCGCAAGAAAAACGTATGTTGTATAAAAAGTCGTATATTTCTCCAAAATTAATACTGAGACCTTTTTTTCTTTTTTAGAAGTGGGTCTTATCTTCTAAAAAAAAAGGCACGATGATGAAGTACAGAATATGATCAGAAAGCTCATATTCGATGCAGATAATTTGTTCAACTTTTATTCTATGGAAATATCTCAGTACCGTACAGTATTGTAGTACGTTAATATCTTGTTTAATGAGTATTTCTTCATTTTTGATAGGATTTAATTGCATCCGGAGCACACATTAGCTAATTTTTATGGCTAGAAAAAATATTTAATGATCGTCGGCATTTTTGAGTTAATTGTGAATATCTGGTTCGCAATCACAATTCAATTCACCTCAATGCTATAAAATAATGCGCTAACATTTTCTTGGCATGAAATTGACCTATAAATTGATCCGGTGTTCAGTTAATGCTAAGGTTCAATTTTAAAACCATTTTAGCCTTTTTGGACCGAATATGCAGATGCATTATTTATGATTTTAAGCGAGTTTCACGATATTACTTCCATGTTATTACGCATAATTTATCATGCTTAACTTAATTTCTCTCGTGCTCAATATCAAAAAATCTCCGGATTTCTAAATGGCGTATATTTACGTTAATCATAATTTCAGGCGGGTTTAGAGAAATTAAAAAATTATTTGCATCGATTTTTTATTGCGGGAAAACTTACCTGGTTTGTCGCCAGAAGAATGTTTGGATTGGCAACGGGATTGAGCTGGTCTTTTCATCCTCATTCTTGTTTTTATTGTGATGATGATGTGAAGATCTGAAGCTTTTCATCACTGTCGACGCCATTTCAGATATTTGATTTTGAAATTGTTAATACAGTATTGCGATAAGTAGAAGGATGATACTTTCGCCTCCAATTCGGACCTGCTCTTTTTTTTAATAGGGCTCGTTTATTAGTCTGTTTTTCCCCCTTTCGAGAATTATTATACACTGACGTTTTTCTCCGTTTGTGCTATTTTTCAACAACCACTCATCCGTGGCTCTTTCATGTGAAATAACGACGACGGGCCTGTCGGCGCCAGGTTTCGCCGCTCCTCAATGCAGAAACCTTGTCGGCGCCATAGTCGCTCGTTTCGGCGAGCCTTCACATTTTAGCGCGCAATTTTATCTCACTTCTTTTTCAGCCCTCGGTGAAGTATTTCTTTCGCGTTTTTTTCGCCGTTTAGCCGCACCTCATTTCCGCGTTTCTCGCACGTCGCTTCCGTTTTTGCTCCTGCTTCATCAACCTTCCTTCATACGTTCACAGATAGAAGAAACAAAGCAGAAAAGGATGGGAGTGAAGTGGAATTGACGATGAGATACTTTTTTTTTTTTTTGTAGAAATGCACTTCATATTCTGTCTCTGACTCTCGAGTCACGCAAATCTGTTAACTTGATGTAAAGTGGGTCTTGAAGTTTCCACAAGATGATTTTTGTTTCCGCAAAAATTTTGAGGACTTCAGGAAAATCCAAGTCATCGTATTCATTGCACGAATTTCTGCACTTACGATGATGATGGAAGACATGCCATGAAATTAAATTCTAGGGATGGCTTCCAACATTTGGTGGAATGAGATTCCTATGTTATTCTTTTGATTCCATTTCAATAATCAAATATCCAGCACGAAAGGTGTCCTTCACTTTTTCATGTCACGACTTCAAACACCATGAAATAAAATGAATGACAAAAGTAGCACACATCAAGGATTTTTCATAAAATAACGTTTCCCTGGTCCTTGTGCCACTGTAGGCATTAAAACTGCTGAATACTTTTGCATGAATGTGCAAAATTTCAGGACTGGTAGCACTGCCAAAATAAAATAGCGACTACGGACCCGAACCCCCTCTGGCTCACTGATGGACGACGTCGACCTCCTCTCGGCAAGGTCGTCGTCTGGGGTCGTCCCAGTAGAGGGGGTACGGTTGGGAGGGACACCTTGGACCCAAGAAGAGACCTTACTAGGGGAGGTCAGAGAAGTACGAAAATTGGGATCCACGTCCCCTGAAAGGCTGTCAGATAAATTGCGCTGAAATTCAAAATATAATGACAAATATTTCAAGTCTTCGATTTAAAAAAAATTTCGTTTTTTCACGATAAGGCCGAAAATAAGTCAAATAAGTGTGTAGTATGAATGGTATAGGCATAGGTTTTGCTTCAACTGAGCTTGATTTATAATCAACATATAGTAGACATCTTCATACAGCATTCATCAGAGGGCTCTTAATCATCAATTGAAGAAAGTTAAGTTCATTGGTTTTAAAACCCGTGATGTAGTTTCAAAAAGAAAACCAGAGGGAAAGTCGATTAAGTCTGTTTAAACAACTTCCGTTGTATAATAAGAGGAATTTTTCCTTTGTGAGATTCTCAACAAAATTAAATTTCTTCACCAGAGATTTTTTTAATTAGAGCACCATGTCCCTCATCAGGTTGTAATTTAAACATTAATTCCAGATACTTGCAAAACATCTTTGATAATTTTGAAAAACCTGTGTACAGTATTACATTCACTTATTATTCTGACATTGAATGCATAAAATAAATGTAATCCCGGCAATTTTGAGGCTTCGATTTTCTTCACAAATGTTTGGGTTGGAATGATGACACAAGTTAGCTGACATTTTAACATTTCACTTGTTTTGCCATGTTTCAAAAGCTGTCAAGAATGAAAACTCAAAAATTAAGAAATTCGTGCATTAGTCTGCAAAACTATGATTATGTGACAAATTTTTAATGCAAACCTTTTTCTTGGCAAAGAATTTTTCTTAAAAACATTTTCGATCGTATTATACTGCGCTTTTTCTAGCGGGGACGACCTCCATTAATATTTGTCCCTCAATCACAACTAAATAAATTCACTGCCTCTCACAGTTGACCCTCTGTCTGTTTCTTACTGAAACAACCAGACTCATGAATGGAAGACCAGCAGTCACTCTCACCAGGCTCCAGAGCATGGGTTTACATCCCTTCCAACACGGGTACAGTATATGGGCCCCATGCTGCTGAGCCAGTCTGAGAGAAACCCTCCCGCACCCCGCACATACCCGGGAACAGCAGCAGCCAGTGGGGGTAAAGAGTGTTTATCTCAACCCTGGGACTCTGGAATGCTAAAAGAGCTAGAAGGACAGTTGATGCTTGAAACAAAGTAAAATCATCAGGTTTTGTGCAATTTGTCTCTGTTCAAATAAATTTAATTTTTTCTGATTCTCAGGTAATTTTGTTTATGCTCGGCCAAAGTCGAGATATCTCCAGATAAGCTAACGCAAGAAATTAGTAGTATTCCGCTCTTGCCCCAAGTTAATTCTGTGTCTAAAGGTTTAAAAAATGCAGCTTTGAGTGGCCATTTTTATTTGCTCCCCAAAACGTTTCTGTTCTAAAATACTGTATCAAAACACACAGCTACTCCCAGATTTGAGCAGTATCCACCGGAAATTAATTAAAATTAGCACTTAATTCTTTTTTTTGAAATTTTGAAACAAAAACCGTGGCTCCATTGCAGAATGGTTGAAATGTATTCAACCCTTCAACAACTCACAGGGATTCAAAAAATGCAATAGCCTCAGATGTACCGCAGTTTGGAAAAAACTCCGCTATTTTTTTGTCCAGTCAGCCTTTTTAAAATTAATGAATCCCGAGAGCAGTGAAACATCATTTGCCGCATTAAACATAGATCCTGGCTCAGAACGGAAGAATCCACAGCTGTGATGCTAACCTCTCAATCCATCCTCCAACACATCTCTTTGCCGTCTAGCATAAACAGGTGCCAGAGAAATTTACCACCTGCAATAAACCCCCACGGTGTGTGAGTTAGATATGCTTGTTTGTATGGTACGAGCACAAGTTCATGAGATGAAGGGACTGTCTATAGCTGCTGGAGTTTCCAACTCTTCCGGAATACCTTTTATTTGAATAACGAATTGATGGGTGTATACCATTCATATAAGGATTATGGATTACAGCAGCTGATTATTTTTTGGCTGAATTTGGAAAAAGTTTTTGCCAGATGTCATACAATCATAAAAATTAGTTTTGGAAAACAGAGATCGAGACTAGGGTAAATCGCAAAAAACGTTTAAATTGACCATCACGCTTTAAACAGGTGACTTTTGCTCGAAGTGTGACCAAATAGATTCAATCACGTAGATTTAATGTTTAGATTCATTAATCGAAACTTCAACACGTGGTAAATCATGAAAAACTTTTTCAATTCACCTGTTTTACAGTGTGAATAAATTAAAAGTTTCCCGTGCTTTCTATAGCGCAAGGCTCGATTGATGATGGATATTAACGTATGTTTACAGAGAACAGCTTGATTTTTCTGATCATTCGTTGAAATTTTTCTTTAAAAAAAGTGAGACAGAAAATCAGCTAAATTTGAACGTGCACGCGTCATCACTGAAAGTCAACATAAATCCCAGATATTTCTCAACCATAGGTTTTGTTGATTTAGCGAAAGTCTAGTGCTGAATATTTGCCACTTTTGTCACTCTAGTTACCACGCCCTAATTGGATCTGAAAGCCATGTCGAAGTCGGAATTTTCATCGATCCACAAAATATGAATTCTATTGAAAATTCGTGTAAACTGTGTAGGTTCTCTAAGAATTTGTGATTATGAAATTCTTCTAATCTTTGGTGTAATTGAAAATCCTGAAAAAAGGAACAAAGTTTTGTTTAACAAAAAACATATGAAAATCGCAGTGAGGTTCAAGGACTCTGGCTAATTCATTTACACCCAAAGTTACTCGAATGTGCTGAAAATTGAATGTTCACAACTCCTTAATAAATTGAAATTAAGATTTTTCTATACAGTACTATGAAAAGGTGTATCAAACTCGCCTTTACTTGGAGCCGTTTCAGTCTACTTCGAAGATTTATTGCAGTTGTTCTGGAACTTGAATAATCTTTAATCCTCAATTTACGCATTTCTATACCTTTTTAAAAACAATATGTTCAACTTTGTACATTTCTATTGAGAAAAGCGCCTGATCTCCGGTATAATGAAAAAAAACCCTGGCAACTCTGCGACTCCATTTCATGGGAGGAAAAGGCACTGTTTTAGTGAGAGGTTTTTGCAGAAAATGTGATGAATTTGCTCGAAACGCAATCAGCGGGGTGCGAACGACCCGATGGTTGCTCATCGCGCGAACAATTTTCTGGGTAAAATGTTTGAAGGGAGACACAAGACGGATTGCGACCAGATGTTGGTTAAGGGCTCACTTTTCTTCACCCTCGTATGTTTTTCGAAGAAGGTCATAGTGCAATCCTCTATTCCTTTTCCACCTTTTTTTTTCATTTTATTTTTTGATTGGAGCTGCTGCACCCAGTAATCATCCATCCTCATGGAATATTTGCGCACCCAATGACTGAAATAGCCCACAGACTAGGCATGATTTATGCAGATACTGCTTCTATTGGGCTCAAGTTTTTTTTATGCGTATGCTCAATTGCTCATAGCCATTTTCTTTAGATTGAAGGAAGCCGTCGTCGTGAATATTGATAAATTTGATAAATAGTTGCCCGTAGAGAATGACATGAAGAACATGTTTAATTTACTGTATTTTAATTTTGAGCAGAGAATTTCTTGAAGAGGAGTATAACTCTCTATAGTTTCCTGGTGCTTTTATTCTTCGGAGACGAGAAATCACAGAAAATATTTCCCATTCCAGGGGGCATTCTTCAGAAAAGTTAGAGCAAGTTTAAGCAGATGGTTTTTTTCTGTATTGTCAATCCAAGGCATAAGAATATGTGAAATCAAAGTTCATTTATCCATCAAATATCAATTTGGAAGCCATTTTACTGCAGTGCGATCAAGTCCTTGTTCTGAAACAATATGCGCCAACGGAAAATTTTGCCTGCGTTTCAAAGGCATGCAGAAAAAAAAACCATCTATGCTGGGAGCACTTTCATCCTTGGAGTAGACATAGGACAATTTTCTTGTTGACGATCGTTTTTTGAATTTGTGCTTGTCATACCAGATCAACTAAAAGATTCTAAAGCCATATAATTGTATGCAATTCATAAGATGACCAAATTACTTCTCTTTTTGTTTACAATGTATGATTACTCAAATTATTTAGGATGTGCAGCGATTTGGTACACCCTGTATGCCTGGAATTGTATCGTTCAAAAATGTCTCTAAAGGAGGGGGAATATTTTCTTCTCCGTTTATTTCAACATGAAGCCTGTTCTATTCGTGTCAGTCTTTTAGCTCTCTATACTTCAAGGAAATTCTCAGAATTTTCTTGCATGCTAGCAGTTTCTAAGAATAAAAAGGCCTAGCCGAAGGTTTACAACTTCGACTTTCAAATTGAGATAAAAATTGGTGCTGCAGGGGAAACAGGGAGTTGATCACAATTTACCCAGAACCAGAAGGAAATTCTCAGAATTTTCTTGTATGCCAGGATTTTATAAGAATAAAAAGGCCTAGCCGACGGTTTACAACTTCGACTTTCAAATTGCGATAAAAATTGGTGTTGCAGGGAAATAGTGATTTGATCACAATTTACCCAGAACTTAACGGAAATTCTCCGAATTTTCTTGTATGCCAGGGTTTTCTAAGAATAAAAAGACCTAGCCGAAGGTTTAAAACTTCGACTTTCAAATTGAGATAAAAATTGGTGTTGCAGGGAAACAAAAATTCAATCACAATTTACCCAGAACTTCCGACCCACGGTCCTATGTACATCTGCAACACTGATTACTTGAACCAAGTCACCTTCCAGCAGGAAGCACGGAAGTATCACTGAAAAACATTCGGAACATTTGAAATCGTACTAAAAAAAAGTGCAATTGTGCCCAACATTGGAAAGAGAAGGATCTCCACTGGTGCAGGAACCCCACTGAAGCCCAGGTTCCAATGGTGCCCGGATGCAGGCTGGCAATGGAGACTCTCTGTTTTGCGAAGGGGCCAGCGTAAAAACGCATGCGCCTTTTCGGCGACCCTGCAGCACACGAAGTTCCCTGGGGGAAAACCAGCAGCTTTTCCGAGAAAACCTCCTTGAAGGCTTTCTTCACGCTTCTTCAGAAGCAGAAAGCTGTAAAATAAACCCAACAGCTGAGGACAAGAGCCTCCTACATACTGTATTTCATTTTATTGTGGAAATCCAGCACCTTTTGAAATCTGAAAAGAGCAGTCCTTGGCTGAAAAATGAGGTTAAAAATTGTCAAGTTGAACCTCGTTGAATCGAATACCGCATCCATGATGTGCATTTTTTTTTTCAAGCCCCCATCTGGATTCCGTTGGTAATCATTAATTAAGAATCTCTTTAACTTGAAGGCTCTTCCTCTCAAACCTCTGGAACTCGAATTTCTGAAGCATTTTGGCTATTACAGTATTTATTTGAAACAGGACAGAGAAAAATCAATAAAAAAAAGCTTCGATGTGTTCTGAAAGGAAGTGGAAGACTAATTGATGGGCAAATGAGCCCTTGTCTCCGAGTTTAACAACCAGTCAACTACTGTATTTTAAAAAGCAATTTGAGGCTCAGAATATCATCATTTATAATGCCCTGCACTTATTCAATCTTTCCCCCTTTTAAAATCTGTACTGGGTTCCCCAACTCAAAACATCCCTCAGGTCGGTCCTTTTTTTATGGTCATTTGAAATTCGACGTATATAGAAAGTTTTGACTGCATACTAAATCTGGTCCTGTTATGGCAAGAATGTCATGTTTCCTACTGGAACGAATTGTATTTGGCGTTTATTCCGTGTATTCCTTTAGCATTTTGTTATGGACGTGACCAGGACGAGTCAACGTTTGTCACGCGTGTCTTCTATTGGCTAATTGCTTCCGTTTCATGCAGATTCTTTTTAAAAAATTTCAGCCAAAAGGTCGAGATGTTTCTCCCAACATACTCTACCCCAAAAACAGTATTGTTCCTGCAGGATTAATTTTAAAATGAATAAATGTATTAGTGTGAACATTTTTTTTTGCTTCAGTTTTTGAAGAAAGGCCTGTTACAAATGGTATTTTTATCATTCAAAGGTTTCACTTGTGTGAACCTGTTAAAATCCGATTGT
>CAJPEX010000366.1:0-114336 GCA_905338405.1 Notodromas monacha
CTTGCTAGCTAGTCGGGAAGTGAGCAAAATATGAGTTGCAAAATTTGATCTGGACAAACAAATGGACAAGAAAGCAAGTTAATAAAAACGTGTTAAAATATTCTTAATACGGTGTATAAATAAGTGAGAAATTTGCATATTTTGAAAGAAAAATGTGATTGTCATATTTCTGTTGGAAGTAAGATGTGGAAGACTGAGAAAATATAGAAATAATCGAGAGAAAATTTTTTATGCTTGGCCAATGGACGATAATCACCGACGTCCTCAGGACGATTATTATTGGACAGAAATTGTGGCATCCTCGAAAAAATAATTTTTTTTCTCTCAATGCGTATTTTCTTCTCGGATAAATTATGATATAGTCAGAAATCTTCATGAAATAGCTTGAAATTATATTTATTTCCCCAGCCGGTAACAATTGTGGTTGTATGGACGATGTCGTGATCGTTTTTCTCTCATCTTCGTTATAATCGCTCTAAAATGATAATTGAATGTTGTTAATAATTCAACTGATTTCTTTTAATTGGAGATCTCCCAGAGAAACTTGAATTTTCTTGGGGCATTGAAGACAAAATTAATCGACAGGAGCACATCTGCTTTGTCAATAAATTTTCCAGGTGGCGACTGGCGTTTCAATGGGGTTTTCTATGTCATTTTCATTGAGGAAGATTTGTTTTTCAAAATAAATTGGCAGTTCTCGAAGGTGGCGTCTTATGAGGGGTCTTTTCATGAGGTTTTGACTGTATTTCGAGTTTGTTTGGGTAAAGGAATCATGCTAAGATGAAATGGTTTTTCAGTTGTTCACGGGAATATTTATTTAAATTTCAGCCTTATGTTCCTGGGCGATGTGATCAAGTGCTGAAATGGAAACCTCATCATATGAATTCCGTGGATTTTCGATTGATGATCCAACAAACGAAAGGAGAAGGGTATGCTTTTTTTCTTCGTCTTACTGGATATTCTTGAATGAATTGCCTCGATTCTTTTGGACAGAACGTGGAAAAAGTTTCTCGAAGAATTTTTATGGCTAATTTGAAAGAAGTTGCCTTCGCTTTGGGAAGTGCGTTAAACGATTCATCTTTTTATTATTTTTTAATAAATTGACGCATTTATTTCTTGTATATTAGCTTTCAAATTGCGAAAATACTGTAATCTACCGTATTCTGATTTTTGACGTCTCACTTTTCAATTATTTTTGTGCGTCCGTTTTCTTTTGTTACAAGGAAGAGAGTGAAGTATCAGTGAACCATTCATGGAAACATTTTCTGATGCATTTTGCGTCAAAGAATTGAATCCATCACATTTGTTAAATCGGTTGTATAAAAAACTGAATTGATTTAATTCTGATGCATTTATTTTGGGTTTCGCAGACAGCTGCCGGAGACCAAAGGGTTTTTGTACGTTGGAAGTTACGAGAGGCCCTTTGGCCAGATCAAGATCACGAAACAGCTGAGGAAAATGCACAACAGAATCATCGAGTGCAATTACGACGGGGCGACAAGTCAGTGGCTTTTCATGCGGGAACGAACTGACAAGAGCTTTCCCAATGGATATAATACCGCCATGGGTGAGTGTAGGGAGATTAATGATTATCGTATTTTTTAATGAGAAAAAACGTTCGAAGTTTTCAATCAACCGGATGAGTTTCAGGCAAAATCCCATGATTCACGAGTGGTCGTAATATTTTTGTTACTGCAACTTTTTTTTTTTCAGGAAATAAAATCTTGTGTCAAAACGAATAACTTTCTCTCAAATGAAAACGAGAGCATCTGAAAATTACTTGTGCACTGAAAACACTTCAATTTGTACAGGTGGTCTCTTTCTGCAATAAAATTCAGTGAACCAGAAGAAAGTTAGATGTGGAGAATCCCATGAGACTAAAAAATAAATCGTTATACTGTACATTACGGAGAACATATTTTTAGAGAGCCCACCTGTCTTGTGTATTTTCCTGGTGTGTCCGTATGACGAAAACTTGTTTTAGTGCTGATAGATGTCACTGGCACTCACAATGAACTTTTAATTTCAAAATTATTCTGATTAACGTCTTCTTTTCGATCTTTCATGTGGTTGGAATGGATGAATGATTGGGTTCTAGGTTGAATTTTCATGAATTAATGTGAGCTTTTTTCCCAAAACCCAAACAATTTTTTTTAACCTTTTGGATGTCTTTGCAATCAAAGTTGGGCCTTTTTTGAAATTATGTAAATGAGTGTAATTATTTTTTGCTTGTTATTTGTATATTTATGCGTCGTGCATGTGTTTCATGCAAGATTTGGAAGAATTGAAAAATACTGACTTTTCCGCTGTAGAAGATTTTTGTTAACTATTCATGATATTGTCCATTTTTTTCTAAATGAAGCAATTTTTCGGAAAGACGGCTTCAGTCCGCCTAGGTTTATCAGTATGTAATTCATCATGGCGTGTTCTGAGCGACTCCCTTCTTGAAATGAATGGCGTGCTGATTATTGGAGCAAATTGTTGAAGTTTTCTGTTGTACCTTTTCAGCTGTGTGCAACTCGATACAACGTCCAGTGACGCAAGAATTCCTCTTGGACTTCATCAAGGAGCGAGGATTCAAAACGATGCCTCCTCCGCCACCGCCTGTGGCTAGGGCACCAAAGCGCCCTCATCCTCCTGATGAAGACCGGGACTAAGCACATCGTTGAAGCGAGAAAAAAAGCCCCGTTTGTTCTGTCAGTCTTCTCTGTTTTTTTTTTTTTATTGTTCAGATCTCGTGGTTTCTTTTACGCGTTGAACTTTGTGATCCGTTCGATTCATGTTGTGCTGACGAAAACGACTGAATGTTCTTGCGTTTTGCTGGGACGATGAATGATTTGAATCCAAGGGGGGGGAAAGAAACCGATTTGAATCTGTGAAGCGTCGAGTTGATGCCGTGTCTGAAAGATGATGTTTATCCGGGTTTCGGGTTTTTCCTTTTAGGCTGTTATAGAACAGGAAATTTGTTTCGCGATGGCATTGGCCGAATTGTGTGGAGTGAAGGACATGAGTTCCGCGTTCACTTCGATGAATTTGTTTGGCCGTGATCGGTGTGACGAGTCAGACGCCTTGGAAGATTTGAAATTGCATTCCAAGCAGCTGGAAGGAGAGCTGAACTTTCTTCGGACCCCATTGATGAGTCTGGTGAGTGAAGTCGACGAGCAAATGATGAATGGGATTTGGTTATTTTGAAATAGTTTTTTTTGTGTGTGTGTGTGTCTTGTCGAAAAAAATCTTGAAATTTCTGGTCGAGCTTCTGCAGTTTTCATCAGTCATCTTAAAAGCTTCGGTTTTCGGTGTCCTGTTCGGTTTATATTTTTGTTCCTAATTTGGACGTTGGATTTTCGCAAATGAAATACTGTACTTTATTGTGGATGATCTGTTGAAACTCCGAGTGAAAGGTGCTTCCAATCTCGACTAAAATATCGTCGAATCTCTTATTTGTGGTTTTCTTTGACGATAAATTTTCTCACTCAGTTTGAGAACGTTGTGGATCACATGCGAGTGTTTAAAATATTTTTTAGGAAATGCAGTTGACGTTCCGCAGCAAAACATTTTCGAGAAAAAACGGAAATCCAGTCACAATTTTTTTTTAAATGTGAATATGTTATCCTTTGTAATATTTACCAGTATTTTGAAAGCTTCGGTTCTGTTGTCGCTTTCTGCTTCTCATTTTTTTCAAGAATGTAGTCCGATTTGGTTTTTAACGATTTTTTGTTTCCAAAGCCGGGGACTGCGTATACCAAAGAGTTGGGGCCCGATGGAATGGGCAGACCCATGAAGATGCATTTTGATCATGGCACGACCACTCTGGCTTTCCTCTACCAAGGAGGCGTTGTCATAGCTGTGGACTCAAGAGCAACTGGCGGAAGTTACATTGGTGAGACAACATTTCTATAAGACTATTGGTGTTGATGGGCCAGTCAGGACAGGTTATTTATGCTATAGTTTGACTTCTACTGTATTGATGCGTTGTTTCTTTTCGGATTGATCCTATTGATGCTGTATCTTGATGTACAGCAGACGTACTCCATGTTTTTTTTTTTTCAACCACTGAAGTCAATTTGTGTTCATGAAGAATTTCGCCGCTGAAGACCCTCTTGATAGTCCCTCCAAGTAAACATTTTACTGGAAATTGAATTTTTCTCGTCTAGATTTTAGAAGAATGATGAAATTCCGTGAAATACCTGCGTTTGAGTTCCCACGAATTTATTTTGAACCTTTTACACTGGGCCGCTGACATACGGGCGAATTTCTAGAAAAATGGGAAATTTTTTATTTTTTAAAATCTCTTGCGTCAGTCGAGGTATCTGTATTCACGAAAAAATGAAAATGAATGCTATAAAAATGTAATCTGATTCATAATCCAAGACGAGTTAATTTTGTGCTTATTTTTGAAATATTCTACTCATGATACCCCCTTCGATTCACAGGATCACAGGTTGTCGAGAAGATTCTGCCCATCAATAAGTACATTGTCGGTACGATGGCGGGTGGAGCAGCAGACTGCATGTACTGGGAACGTTTGTTGAGCAAAGAATGCAGGATGTACGAGTTGCGGAACAGGGAGCGGATTTCCGTCGCCGCCGCCTCCAAAGTCCTCTCCAACCTGATTTGGAACTATCGTGGACAACTCTCGATGGGTGTCTTCGTCGCGGGCTGGGATAAAACGGTAAATTGCAGCGAAGATGTTGTGGATCGAATGTGACCCTTTCCGAGTTTTTTACGAAAAAACGAAGAGGATTTCCTTCGTGTAATTTTTTGAGTTGATCTTGTTCACGAAGATTCTTTGAGACTCCGCCCGTACAATTCATTATTTAGCTTGAATTTCGAATAATATCCGAAATTCTGAATATTGTTGGAACCAGTTCTTTTTTCAGAGGTTAATGCGTAATTTCTCATTTCTTGTGAACCCCTTCTCGTTATAGGCACTCTTTACAGGGTAACAAAATAATTGATCATACTGTATAAATGGCGTCTTGTGGAAATTTCTCAAATGTGTATGGAAAATGTAAGAAGTAGAATGACTCATTGAAAGATTAGTCTTTTTTTAAAAACTGATTTCCTTCATTTAATTTATGAGTTTTTCACATTCCCTGTTTTTTTTTTTTTTATTTTGGTAGATGAACGGAGATGAAATTTATTTTCGTCTGTTGCCAAGTTCCAGTTTTTCTCAAACATTTTGTGATACTCGTAATTTTTGAGTTGTTGACGCAGAAAGCGAGAGTTTAATTGAAATGTCAATTGGTGAGCATGAAGTTGATCAAGTCATTGGTGAAATTGAGGAACATTTTTGGCGAGTTAACAAAGGTTTGCCTTGAGGCTTGTTATTCATTTGACGTTTCTGAGGAAGCATTTTGAGCTAAAATACAAACCATTTCATCGATAGCTTTTTTAATCCGTTTTCGCGATGTTTTGCGTTGTCATTAATTTTTTTTTTAGCACAGTTAGACTCAACTGCACCGTTTTTGTCAGCAATTTTTTCTTCGTATGGCGATATTACAAAAAATCTCGTTATAGATAATGTCCACCTGTAATAAACATTACTGTTCTTTTTTTTTTTTTAATCAGGGCCCAGCCTTGTACTATGTGGACAGTGAAGGCCAGAGGACATCCGGAAAAGTGATGTCCTGCGGCAGTGGATCCATCTTTGCTTATGGTGTCTTGGATCGTGGATATCGTTGGGACTTGGCCGACGAAGAAGCCCAAGCCCTCGGCAGGAAGGCCATTTATCACGCCACAGTCCGTGATGCCGCTTCTGGTGGTCTCGTCAGAGGTACACATGATTTTTTCCATTTTTTTTGGGTCAAGAATTTAAATTTCTCGGAATTTTGGAGTTTTTATTAATGGTTCCGAGACGAAGAATGCGCGAGAGCCATGATTTCGTTGTTTTTTTTTTCGATTCCGCCTCAAATCCGGAACCAGTTATTTATTTCAGAGGGTTTTGCTGAATTTATCATTTCGTGTGAGCCCCTTTTATTGCAGGCACTCTTTACAGGACCAGAAAATAATTGATATTACTTTATGAAGAGTGTCTTTTTGTAGAAGTTTCTCAACTGTATAAATAAAAGTACGGCAAAGTATAAGAAATAATTATAGTAGATTAAAAAATTAATCTAAAAAACCACGTTTTCAAATCAGTTTCTAGGCTATCCTGAAAGTTTCAGCTTGATAGCTAGTCGGGAAGTGAGTGAAATTTGAGTTTCAAAATTTGATCCGGACAAACAAACAGACAAGAAAGTGAGTTCATAAAAACATGGTAATAGAATGCAAGACTGGTGAAAAGATGACTTTTTTTTAACTGAGTGGAAAAATCGCTGTTAATGTTTTTCATAGAGATTCTTAGAGACTACTGCCCATGGAAATGTTTTTTGCTTGAACGCCGAATATTTGAAAAATGTAGAAATCCTTGATATTTCATTGGTTTTGTCTAGATTTTGGAATTTTAATGGGGTCCTGAAGCATGATTAGGTGTCCACTAGTTTTGATTATTTTTTTAGCTTTGTTGAGTCATCATCCGGAAGGTCTGTGTCAGGCGCACTTTTATCTTGACATTCTGTATAGTTTTTTGTGGCAATGTTGAGAGAAGAGCGTGAGTGGGTTACTAGAAAATTATTGTTCGCAATCCAGCAGAGTTACGGTTTTTTTTTTTTTACACTGTGTCCACGCAAAACGGAATTGATCCATTTCTGTATGTGTTTCGTTATTTGTGATTTTCATAATGCGGAACGCAGACTCACTTACTTTTGCATTTTAAATTATCTAATTCGTTCGAGACACTCCTCAAACAGTAATAATAAACCATGGAAGGTGTTCTTTTTATTTTATTTTTTTCTGCGTAAAATTGTGAATTGTGAACTTTAGAAATATGAAATTCAAGTTATCCTGAGGAATCGTTTCCCTGAAAAATATACTTTACCCCTTTTTTCTTATCTTCCTCACATTTTCGAGAAAAAAATTCTGATGTTTCGATCGAAAACTTTGTAAAATTCGAGCACTTCGTGACGATACAATTTTGTAAATTGTGAAATCATTTCGTTGCTCGTAGCCTTTTTTTTTTGTGAAAAATTTCGTGATGCGAATTTTTGGTTGCTCGGATTTTTCTTTGTGTGGGGACTCACTGTGTTTATTTTTTTGACGAAGCTCTAATCGAAAAAATAATGATCGAACGGGGAATTTTCTGGAGAGCCCGAAAGTATTGAAATTTCACATTCAAACGATTACTCACTCGTAGTACCGATTTTGAATAGGATGAGGATGACTTTTTATTTCACCAACGTTGTATCGCCGGTGTTCTTGTTTATTCATCACAGTGTGCACGATAACGAAAGACGGATGGAAGATGATCAGCGTCGAGGATTGCAAAGATATATATTACCAACTGCACGAGGAGATCACGGCAGCATGAACAACAACGTCATCCCTGTACGAAATTTTCACGTCGGTGTAAGCGTGGGCGATGAATTTTTTCTTCTTCATCATCATCATCATTTGCTTCTCCGTCGCGCGCTGTCACATTTCGGTGGTTGAATGAAGAAATTCCTCGTTTCACGCTGTGGCAATTGATCGCTGGTTAATGAGCTCGGTTGGGTTCTGTCGACAAAATGGGCTTTTGTCAATCGAAGAATTTTTTTTCTCCTGCGTTTTTAAACTAATTACGGTTGAACCTCGAAAACTTTAAACCTTCCCGAGTCTGTTTTCTCCCTGTGTGAATTTTTTGTGCAAGTTCCTGTCTGAATTATCTTAGAACCAATGCATTAAAAAGCTCCATAACTTGTGAAGGCTTTCTCCCTTGAACCTCCATAACTTGAATTTTCTTAATGTCTTTTGGTTATTATTTTCCATTATTGTTATCAATTATTGTTGGAAAAAAGAGAAGAATGATGAAAATGTAACTGGATGAGTTTTGAAAAGAGTTGAAGGATCAATTTAGCAAATGAATCCATGCCACCAAGTTCAGCATCCTGTCAACTCATTTAAGAAGCTATTCATGATTTTTGGTCCCTTGAAGATTGACTTGAAGAGTTATGACTGGAATACCACTTTTTGGTTTGAATCATACGCAAGAAACTAATGCGTTGAATGCTAGTGTCATAAAGTGCATTATTTCATAATTTTCGATCACTGCTTTTTCCGAAATGGCGAGAACTTCCGCCTCGTGAAATACAGTAATTGCGGAGGTTGAAATTTATGAAAAGCAGGTTTTCAATAAAATTTGAGAAGTATTTTGCTAGGGCAATAATTATTGAAAAATTCCTGTTGATTATTTGAATTCATGATAAATGGCCCGAACATTTTGCACAATGATGAAACGCTGTTCTTGGCTATTTGAGACTGAAACTGAGAAATGTGACCATTAATTTTCTAAAACATTTGTCATCGCATGCAGTTTTCTTAATCGTGTTGAAGGGAAACCGTTTGAAGCAAGTACAGTACAAAATATTGAATTCCCGTGGGTGAACTTTGCTCAAATATCATTTTCCCTATTTTTTGTTGTTGCAATCATGAAATACGAGTGTTGAGGCTTTTCAATTTTGTTCCAATTAAAATTTTAAATTCATCCGTGGGAGAGGTCAATGTTATGAAATTGGTTTACTTTCTTCCGCTTCAACCTTTTTTTTAAATCGCAGCAAATTCTGCCTTATTTTTTTCTGGGAGAATTGGCAGCAAGTCTGCGACAGAGGTCAAAAGAAACACGAGGATTCAATGTCACTTTTGGACGGGACCCAACCGAAAATTCTAGTCGTTCTGTATCGAATTGGTCAAAAAGAAAGAGAGAAAAACCTTTGAGTAATGTCTGAATTTTGTAACATTTTTCCTTTAGGTGTCTGCGTGTGTGATGAACAGGTGTCTTGTGATGTTCGCGAAACGGAATACAGAAAAAAAGAACATGTGATTGATATCGTGCCTGTGTTGAATTTCGGTGTCGCTGATGTTCATGATTTTGTCGCGAATACGTTCCTGATTCTCACGGACGAAATCCGTGAGTATTTCTGCATTTTTGGAGGAATGCTCTTGAAAAGGAAAGGATCTGCTCGCATTTGAAGACGTACGGTTCCCTTGAGTCTATTGGTAGGGAAGTGAGTTTTTCGATCATGTATTTCGGGGTTTTGGGTGTCGAAAATGGAGTGTTTTGAGTTAAATTTCGGAGGACTCGGGCTTCAAAGTGTTTGGTATATCGTCGCAAGACGACGAGGATCCTGAGAAGTTTTGCTTGTTCATGAGAAACATGGAGGAAGCAATTTTGATATACAGTGAGACCCCAAGATGCAGACGTAATTGGTGCATCAAGAGTGTCCCTAAGTTGAAATGTCTATGAGTCAAGTCTCATTTTTCCTTATAAAGTACTTACATTATATAATTTTTAATTGGTGTTTTATGTACAAAATGCTCACCATAATTCCATGAAAATAAAAATTGTCTCGCAATTTAAACTGATTCCAATCAATATATTTCAACACAATATGGACGTTTGGGGAATTGAATACTGATACCTCTGAACAGTTCATAGAAACGTTGGCATTCTCTGTAAAAATAACATTCAAGTGAAAAAGAAAGAAGGAAGTCCCTCTATGCTGGACATAATTTTCCTAAATTAGCTTAATGGATGGCAAATTGGTGAGAGAAATGCCCAGGAACTTTCCTTACATCAATTTTAGGGTTCAAAATATCTGTTTCTTGTAATTTGGCCTGAAATGTATTTGCAATTTTATCACAAAATGTCCCTATGTTGAGTCAGTGTCCTCATGTTTGGCCTTTTTTATTGATTTTTCATGGGGAAATAAGTGTCCATATGTCAAATTGTCTGCACATCAAGGTGTCCGCATGTGGGGGTCTCACTATGTACAGTATTCTCTGATTTTGTTTGCCTTGGGAATGGACAAAATGCTTTTTGTTCCTCCAAAATCAACTGAGTGATTTTTTAAAAATTGAAAATTTCGCGTTCCCCAACTATGTGGAAGATGTTTCGATTTTGCAATGTGTATGAAACATTTTTACGCATTCGTGTACGTTACGAACGATACCGGGTATCTCAGTAATGTAAATTAAAAAATGTAGCCTGGTGAATTATTTCGAATTATGCAGTAGTCCAAGAAGTTCCTGAAGCCGGGAAAAAAACACTTGAAATTTATGAATTATTTTATTCTTACGAGAGAAAAAGAAACATTCGACTGAGTGCATTTTCCATGGTTTCTTCCGGGAAAAGAGATCATTTGAAATTCAATGGGATTGCCGTTTCCCCGTGAACATTTTACATTTTTTTTCATACCTGTTGGAAATTGTGTAGCCACGAGCAACGAAGGGATTTTGGAGTGATGGATTTTTAATTTAAATGCCCGGAATTCCGATACAGTATGCGGAAATTGCATTCGTCCATTATTTTATATTATTATTAATTCAGCTTACTTGTTTTTCTCACGCTTTTCCCCCCGTCCTAATTTTGAAATTCAGCGAATTATATCCTAAATCTCAGAACTGATAATTTTGAGCTTGAAAAAGTGGTTCACAGGACACACTTCTTGCATTGATCTTTTTCGTAAGGAATAATTGCTTAAAACAAATTCGTTTTTTAGATTGTTATCTCAAGCTTTCCAACTTCTAAGTTTTCCAACTTCTCCTAAGTTATCCTAACTTCTCTTTCAAGTAATGCTAGCAATATATTTCTTACACAGTTGAACCTCTCTAAGTCGAGTTCCAAGGGACCTGCAAAAAAATTTGACTTAGGGAGGTTTTGAATTACATAGGATTGACCTGCAATACAAAGCCCTTTTTCAGGGAAACTTGGGGAAGAAATACAAATGGTGATGTTCTGGGGCTTGAATGGCTTCTTAAATGAGAAGGGATGTCAAACTTGGAGGCAGTCTTCAAGTCTTTCACTTCTTTTAAAAGACACACATTTATGTTTTTATTGCTTTTTTTTCTTTCTTGGGTAAGGAAAATAAGGGCCAACTGGCCACAGAAAATTTGACTTCTGGAGGTTTGAGGGTAAAAGCTTTTGACTTAGGGAGGCTTTTAATGTATTGTTTCTAAGGGGATTCAGATGGTGACCTGAAAAGAATTTGACTTCGGGAGTTATTTGACTTGGGGAGGTTTGAGTTATCAAGGTTCACCTGTACCAACTATCTGCAACAAATACCAGACCAGCAATGAATATGGAAGATGTGTTTGGACACACCTTTATAGATTCTGTGCAACAAGAGGAGCATGACCACCCATGAACTGAAATGAAAATGGGACAGGTGAAAGGTAATGACTGGTGGCTGAATACTGTTGGGTACAGCAGTTGCCATACGCATATTGTGAAAGTGTGTCAGCAGAGGAAACTTCACAACATGATGTATTCTAAACTTGTTTCAGGACAAGATCTCTTCTCAATAGTGATGATGTTATGAGAATCTTTTTTTTTTTTTTACAATATTAGCATACCTACTGGTTTCACTGACTTTGTTGTGCAACAATGTTCTATGCAATTTAATTTTTCCCATGTTTCTTCAGGGGCGACATCTTCACTAAATAAAAACGTCTTTCCAAGTTTTGCAAAAAAAAAAAAGTTTTGTTGTTGAATTTTTGAAACTTCTGTTGGATCTATCTCAAAACTTTTGAACCAACCCTCTTATAATATCCCAAGTCCAAAGTCAAGTGATTTATCGATTGGGGTCTGAGCCGGGTTTGGCTACTGATGACGTTTTCCTCAGAGCAGGAAGTGTTTTCTGTTCTTATATATTTTCTTTCACGGCGTTTGTATATTCAGGACTGAACTCGTGGTAAGAAACGTGGTCTCGCATTCTCGATTCGGGGGAAAAAAGAAGTTGTTTTGCGAGTCACGTTGTCGTGTGTGTGTGTATTTTTTCCCTGTGTGAGTGAGTGTGCATTTGTTTGAACTCCAGCAGTAGGTGGTTGAAAAAAAATTACATAAACAAGAGGATCTAAAAAGTCAAGTTGGGGAAGCAAGCATTTTTGTCAGAGGAAATAAAGGTGATATTCTGGGGCCTAGAATATCACCAATTGCAATTTCCATAAAGAATCTACTCAATTTAATTTTGCCAAGTTATGGAAAAAACAAATTTTGTTGTTGAATTTTTGAAACTCTGTTGCAGTAGTGGTCAAGGGCCTCATTAAAAAGCAATTATTTATATGCTTCTCTGGGATATAAAAAACAATGATATAAATAAATTAAATCCTGTACAATTTTCAAAATGGTGGAATCCTTTGAATAAAAAAAAAGTCAACAAGCCCGTGTTGTTTATGTAAAAATTACATAAACAAGAGGATCTAAAAAGTCAAGTTGGGGAAGCAAGCATTTTTTTGAGAGGAATTTAAGAAGAATTATGGGAAATTGCAATTGGTGATATTCTGGGGCCTAGAATATCACCAATTGCGATTTCCATGAAGAATCTATACAATTTAATTTTGCCCATGTTCCTTCAAGGGCGACATCTTCACTAAATAAAAAAAACTTTTGCCAAGTTATGCAAAAACAAATTTTTGTTGTTGAATTTTTGAAACTCTGTTGCAGTTGAAAAATTATTGGAAAGCAATTATTTATATCCTTCTCTGGGATATAAAAAACAATGATATTGATAAATTAAATCCTGTACAATTTTCAAAATGTTGTAATTCTTTGAATTGAAAAAAAGTCAACAAGCCACTTGTTTTTTAGGTAAAAATTACAGAAAGAAGAGGATCTAAAAAGTCAAGTGAGGGAAGCAAGCATTTTTGTCAAAGGAAATAAAGAAGAATTATTGGAAATTGCAATTTCCAATAAAAATCTTTGCAATTTTGCCCATGTTCCTTCAGCAGCGACATCTTCACTAAATAAAAAAGTTTCGCCAAGTTATGCAAAAAATAATTTTTGTTGTTGAATTTTTGAAACTCTGTTGCAGTAGTGCCCAACTCAAAAGTGGTCAAGGGCCTCATTAAAAAGCAATTAATTATATCCTTCTCTGGGATACAAATAACAATGATATAAATAAATTAAATCCTGTACGATTTTCAAAATGTTGGAATCCTTTAAAATAAAAAAAATCATCATGCCCCTTCAATTTTTTCCGTAAGCTTGACAATTCAAGAAAGTTTAAGACGCACCAGATGTCGTCCCTCGAATGGAATATGATTGCAAATTTTAAAATTGCGTGCGTTGATTTCTCGTTTTATCAATTTGCGAATGAACTTGGGTCGTTTTTCTGTTCCTTTTACTGTGCATGCAGTACAAATTGATTGCTTTCGTTTTCAAATTTTTGTGTATTATAGCTTTCTGAACGATGCGAAATGTTGAAAAATATTGAGCACTACTCGACATTTTGAAGGAAAATATTTCCGAAACCTCAGCATTGTACGAAAAAGATAAATTTAAAAATCTATGTATGTACTGGAAATTGTCATTGACATTTTCAAAAAAATATATACAGACTTATTCATAGGATTTTTTTTTTTTTTTTGCTGATTCATAGTTGGAGTCACGGGGTTTTATGCGAATATGTTATGGAATTCCCTGTGCAAAAAAAAAGCGCTGAATCAGAAAAATGTCCTGCTTTTGGAATCCTGAAGTTATTCCCAGAATCACAGTTGAACCCAGGTAACTCCAAGCTCCTGTAGTAGAATGAATGCTTCCCTATTTCGTTTTAAAAATTGCCTCACAGCTCGTTGACCTTCCTTCTTTCTCTCCCTAAATAATTTTTTTTAGAAGTATATTTATTTGTATTCCCTTAATATTACGCTGGAACAGGGCGAAACCTGTGCCAACATCCGCGACTGGGGGATGTTGTGAAATCTTTTGGTTTCACAATCTGGTCAAGTTGGTTAAGCAACGCGTTGGGAATTGAAGGAAGAGTCCTTGCCACTCTTCTGGGGAAATATTGTAGGACAACACCACACAAATTTTCATGAATTCTTGGAAAATCAGTTTGACCATTTCCAGGGCATTTTAGCTACATTGCAGAATGTTCACATTTTTCTGTACCCCCCAACAACAATTTCAGAAAAACCCATCATTTTTCCAGGTGTCCTGCAAAAACTATTGCCCTTGTCATATGACCCACCACCAGTTTCAAGTTGGGCACCACTGAATCACTGTGGTTTATTTTTAATGGACTTTCATTTTCAGATTTTGTGAATATGAATTGCTCAACTTGTGCAAGAGGTAGAAAAATTCAATTTTCCAAATTTTCTTAGAAATGTTTGGAAAGCTAGCATTACTTGAAAATGATTTGATTGGTGCTGATTTGGTTTATTTAGTGTATTGCACTAGTATTATTAATTTTTTGTGAACATGAAAAGATCAGTTTGCTCAGGAGATGGCAAGATTTTTTAAAATTGGAATTTTTGCATTTGTCAAGAAATGGTGTTCATGTCTCAAGCAATTGTTCAGATTTCTGTATTGTATTTTTTTTCATTCCTGTGAATATGAAAAGCTCAGTTTGCTCTAGATGGCAAAAGATTGAAAAATCAGAATTTTGGCATTGGTCTAGAAATGGTGTCCATGTGTCAAGAAATTGTTCAGATGTCTGGGGCAGATATTTTGACTTGTGAAGTGTCCCAAAGTCAAATTGTCCTTGTTTTTGGGGTTCTCCATGTCAAGTCATCATTTTACAATGTTTCCTGGGATTGCATTAATGTACAATATCTCTGAGGAATGCAATGTTTCTAAAACATGTGTGGCTTGTCATTTGAAATGGTATCCCATCATGAAGACGCCCTGACATATGGATGCTTCAACTTCAGGACATTTAGAACTTGAAAAAAATATTCCCAAAATCCAGACAATATGTCAAGATATGGACACTTTTCAATCATTTCTAAGAAAATGGAAAATTGAATTTTTCATCTCTTGCACAAGTTGAGCTATTCATGTTCACAAAATCTGAAAATAAAAGTCCAATGAAAAATACCACAGTAATTCAGTGGTGCCCAACTTGAAACTGGTGGTGGGTCATATGACAAGGACAATAGTTTTTGCAGGACACTTGGAAAAATTATGGGGTTTTCTGAAATTGTTGTTGGGGGGGTACAGAAAAATGTCAACATTCTGCAATGTAGCTAAAATGCCCTGAAAATGTTCAAACTGATTTTCCAAGAATTCATAGGAATTTGTGTGTTGTTGCTGATGGGGGAGATGCCATGTGCCAGACAGGATATGATCCATGGGTCATATCTTGGCCCCCCTGCTAATTCATAGTTGAAAACTGATCAAAAGCTAATTCATAATTTAGCTCCTTTTGGTGTCAAGAGATCAGATTATCTTTGGTTTTCTTCTTCATGCTTATTTTCTGCATCAAGCAGTTGAGAAAAATTTTCAATTGGGGGGAGGGGGGGGGGGCTTTTTTCCTAATTTTTTATGAACAGGAGAACCAATTAAATATGTTCAAATATTGAAGTCTATGGGAAAATGCAATCCAACATAGGGACAAGGTCCAAGCACCAATTCCATCTGCAACTTGGGGCCTCACTGTACTGTTCAAAGCATGTGTACTGTATGTAAATATGGTTGCCAACTGACCATTGCTCACTCACCTGCTGGTCCCACAGCCCTGCCTAACCGCTGTGGCTTTTTTTGTCATGGGTTCTTTTTTCTACCCAGTACCCAGGACCCTTTTCTCTTGCTTGTTTTGCTCATTTTGATGCCAATTGCCAATTTTTCTTATGCATGCTGGTTTTTTACATCTTGAAGTTGAAAAAATGTTATTCATTCCTAATGTTTGATGAACAGGAGAACCAATTGAATATGTTCCCATTGAAGTCTGTGGGGAAAATGTGATCTGACATATGGATGTTCCAACATAGGGACAAAGTCCAAGCACCAATTACTGTACATCCACATCCTTGGGCCCCACTGTACCATGCATGTGTACTGTATGTAAATATGGTCGCCAACTGACCATTGCTCACTCACCTGTTGGTAACACTGCCCTGCTTAGCCCCTGGGGCTTTTTTTGTCATGGGTTCTTTTTCTACCCATTACCCAGGACCCTTTTCTCTTGCTTGTTTTCCTCATTTTGATTCCAATTGCCAAGAGATTAGATTCTCTGTAGTTTTTCTTATGCATGCTGGTTTTCTACATCTTCAAGTAAAAAAAAAATGTTATTCATTCCTAATGTTTGATAAACAGGAGAACCAATTGAATATGTTCCCATTGAAGTCTGTGAGGAAAATGTGATCTGACATATGGATGTTCCAACATTAGGAAAAGTCCAAGCACCAATAACTGTACATCCGCATTGTGGGGCCTCACTGTACCATGCATGTGTACTTTATGTAAATATGGTTGCCAACTACAACCATACCATCCCTCCTGCTTATCCCCTAACTGGGTCCTTCTTGTCACCAAAAATAGTAGAAAAAGGCGCGGAATTCGGAAATAAAACACTTCAATCAGCTGTGGGGTTCAGCTGGGGATCTCATTTACAAGATCCCAAAGAAAAAGATAAAAATATATTTCTTTCAACCCCAAAATAAAAAAAAATCACACCGAAAAAACAATCACACAGAAATTTGACTGACTCCAATGAGATCTTGCGCTAGACTGACTGTGATTTAATTAAAATGGCGTTGTCAATTGGTTGCAGGTGAATATTCTGGAACATTCCTGAGAATTCCTGAAAGTAATCCAATCTTGTAGTATAGGTGTTTGTTGTACCCGTGTGCGGAGAACGGTACGGTAACTTACCAAATTATTCCGCCACACTTCTTATACCCAGTCCCCCCGGACACGTTTCTCCTGCGCACCTTTTCATATCCCCCGGGAGAGCTGTGAAATATCTCAATTCTTATATTCCTAAATTCTGTCTCCTGCTCTCTAATCTAAGAGTAATATGAAATCAAGGCCAGGGCCGTGTAAAGGATATCCCAAGGACGCAAATCGACACACACTCTTCTTGAGTGCCTTCACCCGCCGAGATAACGCGGAAATTCCGTCGTCTCGTCCACAAATAATGCGCAGGAGCAGCAATGAGGGAACCGTGGGGCAACTGGTCCTGAAAATGAATTTTCTTTCCCTCCCCCCCCCCCCCTCCCTTTGCGTGTGGTTCAGGATCAAGGTCGTGGGTGTCGGTCTGCCTGTCTGTCTGTGTGTGTGTGTGTTTGTGTTTTGGTGATGTGGCAGGAGTTGAGTTTTTCATTTCCTGCGTCATAAGCTAGGCAACTGCGCACTTGGTTAACTTTAGTGGTGTTGAGGGAAAGAGAGACGCAGTTTCTTGTTCAAGAGTGAAGAGGGGGGGGGGGGTGGGATGGAGTGGATTGCTTTCCGCACCGACCTTTAATACCTTGGGACTTACCCTTTCTTGTTTATGGGGGATGGTTGCTGGAAAAGGGGGGTTTCTGAAAGTCACGCGAATTTTATTTTGGGATGGTGTTTTGAAAGTTCATTTTTCCCTAGCATTACTTTAATGGATGTAGAGAAAAAGGTAACACAGGCACCTTTTTCTAGAAATTGAGATGGAAAAACATAGCGTGGTACTTGGGGGCAACTTTTTATGGAAGGAAAAATTTCCACAACCAGTGCCTCTCACAAATTGAAGTTATCAAATGAAGAAAAAAAAGGAACATGAAGAGGAAATGTGTGGCACAAAAGCATCCTTGCCCAAGGAAAATAATGGTTCGAGCAATGATATATTTTGAAGTTGAAGATGCAAGAGGAGGTGAAGGAAGGGGAAAATGTCCATTTAATTGAAGAAGGTGCCATATATTGTGAGCACATTTTTACTGGTCCTGCAGCAGACAGTAGGAAAAAGCAGAAAAGAGAAAAATGTTTATGGTGGGAAGTGGAACCACTCAAAAAAGACTTCACAATGATGAATTTTGATTTCCTGCACACCAAAAAAAAATGTGTTGCAGTTATAGTATGAACCTCTCTAAGTCAAACTTCAAGGGACCAGCCAAAAAAAAATGCTTTGGGTGATTTTGAATTAGAGGTTTGAGCTACAAAACAAAGCCCTTTTATTCTGAGAAACAAAGAATTACCCAAAATTGTGAACGGTGATATTCTGGGGTTTAAATTGCTTCCTAAATGAGTTGCAAGGATGTTGAACTGGAAGGCAGGGGTTCATTTGCCCAATCAGGTCTTTTACTTATATTCCAAACAGAACAATTTTTGATTTTATTGATTTTTTCTTTCTTGTGTCAAGAAAATAATAGCATATAGGCCACCAAAAATTTGACTTATGGAGGTTTGAGGGAAAAAGCCTTTGACTTGGGGAGGTTTTTAATGCATTTTTCATAAAGGGATTCAGATGGGAACCTGCATATTTTTTCTTGGGGAGGTTCAAGTTATCAAGGTTTAACTGTATTAAATGGGGATAGGGTTTTGTGCAAATTTCTCACAAAAGTTGGGGTACTTGCCTAACACAAGGTTGCATGGCACCAGAGTAAGTGCAGTATACAGGTAGAATCTCTCTGGAACAATCTTGTCTTTGACAATATTCTGTGTGTAACAATTTGTTTCAAGTCCCATGTGGTGCTCTCCCCATATTACAGGGAGTTTCTGCCACAAAATTCTCTGTACAACAATTTTTCTCCTGGTCCTGTATGCTTTGTTTTAGAGAGTCCTCCTATAGTTGTTCAGTGGATCCCAGCTATGCAGATTACCTGTTCCAAAGTTCAAGCAAATGTCTGTATTTTCAAGTATGGTAACTTATGGATTTATTTTCAAATCAAGGCAACAATTTTGGAGCAGGATATAACTGAAATTAGCTCCTTGTAGGTTTGAGAAGTGTTATATAATCTTCCATGTCAGTATCTACTAAAAAAAACTTTTAAAAATAATTGGGTTCTTAGTTGGAATGCAGAATTATTCAGTAAGAATGACAATGTCTGCCATGGCTAATTTTTTTTTGTTCAGGCTTTGTTTTCATGATTTAAAAAATGAGTACAGTATAAGGTGATTTGTTTATTTTTGTGCTTCCAAATTTTTTTTTGAACGTCCAACTAATTTATTGTGTTTTGTAGATTGATACTTATTTTTGCGTGATCATAGCAACCATGAAGGAAAATTTCTTCCTTGTTTGGTTGGAGATGATTTTTGAATAATGGAAGTTTCAAATTTTTTTCTGAATGAATTCAATAACTCATAGAATCCCAAGAAAATAATTTTCGAGTTGAAATGTTACAGAAGTTTTGTAGCATCCCTGGCAGTGCTGCGCAGTTAAAAGGTGAGCGGTTTATTTATTTTTAATCTAGCCCTATGCCATGCACTCTTCATTGCAGACATTGTTGGTACAGTCTTTCCTTTCACCTTGTATTGCCTTCTTTCAACTTACAGTATTATGCTGATCCACATTTTTGGGGTTGGAAATGAGTCCCTGGTCTTTCAGTTCTGACTAGATATTTTTTGGTTTTGCTGCGATTTGCGGCCAACAGAGTGTCCAAAAAGTGAATGCACAAATGAAAATTAAGAGTATTAATTCCAATTTGATGGTTTGGGTTGGGTATTTAAGCTTGGTGGGCATTTCTTACTTTTGAACAACTGTTAGCAAACAAAAATTGATCCTGGAATCAAGTGATATATTGAAGAAAAATAAAGCCACTAGGACTAGAAAAAGGCTCCATTATATCAAAAATTCTTAAAAGTAAACCAAAATGAGAAATAATTTGTTGTAACAATATTTGTTGATGCAAGATTCTACTTTACAGTACTGTGTATGGAAAACTTCATGGATAATTTCTTTAAAACTCCCCCTCCCTCCTCTAAGCCCTGAAATTGAATAAGGGAAAGCTGTCTGAGACAGCAAATTAATTCCAGATCTCTGAAATTTTTTCATCAATCATGAAATGTATAATCTAAATACAGTACTAAGTTTCAATTTTCCAATCCATTTATTGTAGGGTATCAGTTATCTCAAAAATGACGTTCAGCACATGCAGAAGCTTAAATCTAGGTGGGGAGAAAATTATAAGGACTGCTGCAAAAGTTTCTCTTTTATCAAGGAAAAATCACTTTTCATACTCTTTTTCAATTCAAAATTAGGTTCAGTATCTGAATTGAAACTTAGTTTCTGGTCTGATTCCATTGTGCCAGTAGTATATCATGCAGAGTTTTTTTTTTTTTTTATACCACTGTAATGTACAAATTCTGTGAAATCGCTGAGGTGAAATGAGTGATCAGACCGTGCGGTTGGCCTCATAAGGGAGCAACACTGATTCGTATCCTATCTAGGACATGTCGCCCGCTTCTACCTCTGAACAATAGGCTATTCATGAACTGATCGGGTTCAATCCGGGGAAGCGGGTCATTTTGATTTGATTTTCAAATGAAGGATCATTTGATCTCAATTCTTATAATTTAACTTCTGGGCCCTATAGAGCCTGTCCTAACTGGTATACACATTATTTTACAAGGGGGAAAATGATGGACTCGCGGAAGTCCAAAAGGATTCCCGTTGGCATCGACAGGTTCGAAGGACAGGGGGAACAGCTGATGCACCCGGCACAAGCGTAGTATTGTCCGTCCAACGCTGTGAAGTTCAGTGTCCCCCATGAACAAACTCACAAGCCCCTCAGCGAGTAGATGTCGCTTGAATCGCGATGCATGTGTCCCAAACGGGAACACTCAAACATCTGCTAGCTCATGATGTGCTCGCACGCCGCGCTGGTCTTTCCTTGGATGGACATTCCCCCAAACAAATCCTTTGTTGTAAAATTACGATGTACTTTATTTTCCTATGCTTATTTACTGTTAAGTAAATAGGTTAGGTTCTGTTGAATTAGTTCAGGTTAGGTTGTTAGGTTAGGTTAGGTTGTTAAATTAGGTTAGGTTAGGTTGTTAGGTTAGGTTGGTTAGATTGTTGGGTTAGATTGTTAGGTTAGGTTTGGTTGTTAGGTTAGGTTGTTATGTTAGGTTAGGTTGTTATGTTAGGTTAGGTTGTTATATTAGGTTAGGTTGTTNAGGTTAGGTTGTTAGGTTAGGTTAGGTTGTTAAATTAGGTTAGGTTAGGTTGTTAGGTTAGGTTGGTTAGATTGTTGGGTTAGATTGTTAGGTTAGGTTTGGTTGTTAGGTTAGGTTGTTATGTTAGGTTAGGTTGTTATGTTAGGTTAGGTTGTTATATTAGGTTAGGTTGTTATGTTAGGTTAGGTTGTTATGTTAGGTTAGGTGGTTATGTTAGGTTGTTATGTTAGGTTAGTTGAAGAATATTTTAACTAACATGACCTGACCTAACCTAATCACCCGCAAAGTCTAGAATTTTAAAGAACAATTCTATTACAGAGATAAAATGAGGAAAATAACATACTGCGTAATTTTACTACAGAGGTTTTGTTTGGGGGAATGTCCATCCAAGGAAAGACCAACGCAGCGTGCGAGCAGATCATGAGTGAGCAGATCTTTGCAGGAACCCGTCCCAACTCCCAACTAACTAACTGTTGATGTTGCCAGTGACACGTCTCAAAGATGTAAGATAATGTGTAAATTGTAATTTTGAATCAAAGTGGTAGGTAAACCTCTCGGAAACTTATCGATACCTTTACGATACTACACTGATGTCATCAACCAAAACAAGTGTACTACACTACCGTTAAAGGGGACAACGCAAAGTTTACAAAATGGAACGTCCCAGGTGTACACAATACAATATTTACTAGGGTCAATGAAGTGTACTTTTCAGGTGATGTTCAGTTGGGGGAAGTGGTAGTTATTGAAATTTTGCCTTAGATTTACTTCTAGATTTGTAATTACCTGAGTCTAAACTGAGTTTGCATTTGTAAGATGTGTTTGTGTCTGCAGCCTGGAATGGATAACTGAATTACATGTCTTGGGACTCATGCAGTCTGTGAGGCACAGATGTGTCTATTCTCCTCCCCAACTTGTTATTCATTAGTGATTGTTGTTTTTGAAATATCAAACTATTTGTGATCTTGATGCAAGTTATCTTGATTACATTTGCGTAACTCAGAGTTCCCTATTTCACCTGCAACCTTGATACCCACATTAAATGGGGAAGTGTTCTTTTTTGATTGCCATTATTTTAGCTGTTGCAAAAAAGAAGCAAACAAAACAATTTTGTAGAAAGGGAAACCTTTTGGAAAAGAGATGTTCAAACTTGGTTTAGTCTTTTCTGAAATGCATAGTAACAATTTAAGAGAAATTGAAAGCATCTGTGGAGCATGGAAGACATAGATTGAATTTTGGTCAATTTTTGAATGTTCTAGGACGGTTAATTGTGGTGAATTTTATTATTTATGCAATGAGATGTGCCTTTCTAGGTGTAAAACTGCTGGTTTCATTATACAGTAAAACCTCATTACAACAAACTCCCAGGGACTTGATAAGAAATTTGTTATAACAAAAAATTTGTTGTATTATTTGGAGAGCCTTTGAATAGCTATGGAAATGCTATGATGTGACTACAGTAGTTGGTTTTGTTCACATGATGTGATGGCAATTTCCCCTGTTGCGTTTCAAATGTTTTACCTTGCAGGGTCCACATGTAAATACTAGGGTCATCTTTGCAAATGTTTACAATGATGTGTACTTTTCAGGTGATGTTATCTTGGGGGAAGTGGTAGTTATTGAAATTCTGCTTTAGATTTACTTCTAGATTTGTAATTTCCTGATTCTAAACTGAGTTAGCATTTGTAAGATGTGTTTGTGTCTGCAGCCTGGAATGGATAACTAAATTACATGTCTTGGGACTCATGCAGTCTGTGAGGCACAGATGTGTCTATTATCCTCCTCAACTTATTATTTATTAGTGATTGTTGTTTTTGAAGTATCAAACTATTTGTGATCTTGATGCAAGTCACATTACATTTGTGTAACTCATAACTCCCTATTTCACCTGCAACCTTGATACCCATAGTAAATGGTGAAGTGTTCTTTTTTGATAGTCATTTTAGCTGTTGCAAAAAAGAAGCAAACAAAACAATTTTGTAGAAAGGGGAACCTTTTGGATATGAGATGTTCAAACTCGGTTTAGTCTTTTTTTAAATACATAGTAACAATTTCAGAGAAACTGAAAGCATCCCTGGAGCATGGAACAGATAGATTGAATTTTGGTCAATTTTTGAATGTTCTAGGATGGTTAATTGTGGTGAAGTTTAATATTTATGCAATGAGATGTGCCTTTCTAGGTGTAAAACTGCTGGTTTCATTATACAGTAAAACCTCATTACAACAAACTCCCAGGGACTTGATAAGAAATTTGTTATAACAAAAAATTTGTTGTATTGATATTCATGATTTCTAGCACATATTAGACAGAAATTTTGTAGGAAAGGGGAAATGATATTTAAGTTGCTTCCAAAACAAATAATTCAATAATTATATTATAAATATTGAGCATTCCTGATGAAAGAAGAAAAAAAACTTGAAATAAATACTGTATGAAAACAATTGAGTAAATTAAAATTGCATATCTAGGTATTGAAGGAGTCTAGTGGAGTTCATATTCATGGATGAGCTAGACTTGAGGCTCTTCAAGAGATTTTCAGCCTATTTGTCAGTTGTGTTACATCTGGAGGCAGTCAAGTGTTTGGGTGCTACCTAATCATGAGTACAAGTCCTTTCTGGCTGTAGGTCTTCAACTGTGCAACCCAACTCAAGGTCACATGTGTAACACCACAGAAGGTTCTAATATCAAGTATTTTTATTCATTTTACAAATGCTTTCTTTTGCATAAACTTATTTTGTGTGCAATGACTTCCTCTGTTGGATTTTTGAATGGGTTATGAACGCTGGAGCCCAAATTTAGTGTTGTCACAAGTATTGTTTCCTTTCCAGGTACCCCATAGATACTCATGTTATTGGTGCATGAGACTTGTCCTTTGAAGACTTATCAATTGACCAAATCAATTTGACCAGTACTGCAGTATTGTGCACTGTAGATTGCCTTTGTCTGCAAGGTGGGGGTTGGGTTTGCTGTCCCCCCCCCCCCCCTAATTGTAATGTGAGCGTCGATTTGTGGGATGAACAGTAGTAGACGCCGGAGAATTGCAACGCCGTTCAGGAAATGTTGTGCGCGCCCCGTCTTTTGTGATTGGTTGGCACCGAGCTGGCGCGGTGCCAACGCGGCGCTCTGATTGGTGCCGCGCGACAGGCGCGTCGCGTTTTCCCGCGGCTCACTCTCGGAAGATGGTCGTAGTTTGTCCTGTTTTTACCCGGTTCCAGATCAGTTGCGAACGAGCGTTGGTCGGGTGAAGACGTGTTTGTGAGACGTATGGGAGTTGCGTTTTGATACCGGTTATGGGTGATATACAGTTGAAGCCTTGCTAACTTGCATACATCCCTATGAACGACTTTTCGAGTTCAGTACATGTCTGAATTCTCTTCAAAATAATAAATGCAAAAATCCGCGTGCCTCGAAGCACCCCCACCCCCCTTGAACCTCCTTAAATCGAATTTGATGGTGGCCTTTTTGGCTGTTATTTCGGTGCTTTCCTGTTATCTCAGTACCTACTTTCCGTGCACCTACCGGAAACTGTGAATTTCATATTTCCACATTCTGCTGAATCTGATTTTGGGAAGCAGTTGGGTAAAGTTAGGTTAGGTCAGGTTATGTTAGTTACAAATATATTTCAATTAACATAACCTGACCTAACCTAACCTAACAAATACTATTTCAGCAGAAACTCAAAGAAAGCAGTGACTGATTTTGGGAGGAGGTTAGGTGAAGTTAGGTTAGGTCAGGTTATGTTAGTTACAAATATATTTCAATTAACATAACCTGACCTAACCTAACCTAACAAATACTGAATTCACGAGACAAAGAAAAATGGGTACTGAGATAACAGGAAAGTACCATTATTTCTTTGACAAAGGAAAAAGACAAGCAATAAAAATGTGATAATATGTTCTGAAAGGGAGTGAAAGACTTGATGGGTGAATGATCCCATGTCTCCAAGTTTGGCATCCTGACAACTCATTCAAGAGGGAATCAAAGGCCTTGAAATATCACCAATCACAATTTTCTGTGATTCTTCTGCATCTCTTTGAGGCAAAATGCATGTCTGGCTGGAAACCCCCCTAAAATGTAATTATATTTCTGGTTCCTTGGAGCTTAACTTGAGAAGGTTACCTTGTGATTGGATTTATTCCCTATTGCCCATGTAAAAAGAAAATTAAAAATGCAGGTCTTGTAAATTCGATTTTGCTTGACAAGCTTGATTTGATGCAGTGAATATAATACTGTACAGTCTAACCTCCAAGCAATGAGTTAATATGAGCAGTAAGTTTGATGGAAGGAAATCCAGTTTCGCGAGTTTGTTTTTCTTCCTTTGAGCAACCAGGTCAAGTACCTGAATAAAATGTGAAAAAGTCAGTGAAGGTCGTCTTGGACAAATGTAGAAATTGCAGGAATTCAGATTTTTTTACTGGAGAATTTTAAAACTGCCCATATTAATATCTGGATTTATTTTTCTGAAGTCAATTTACGGAAAGGTGAACCTTGGACAATAAAATGATGCAATGGCTCCTCTGACAATATTTCGAGGCTTGTTTCTCCGCTTTTGTACATTTTTCTGTGATCGACGAGAATATTAGTTCGCCCTTGATTTCAACATTTTCCAATTATTCTTGGATATTCTGAAATTTCCCAAGTTTCCAGCCAGGGTTGTTATTGTTGATGATTTTTACTGTCTCGCTTTCTTGTGGCTCGAAATCCAGTAATTCCGTGTTTTCAACCGGGTTTATGGTGTTGACGTATTGTTTTTAGATTGTGGCGCGAGAATTTCTCACGGATTGCAACGGAACTAGTGAATGTACGATTTTTGTTGCTGCTTACGAACTAAGTACGATGAGGTATAATTCACTTGGAGTACTGAGCAGTACTTTTGTGAACGTCTGACCGACAGGGACGAGAAGACGTATCAATGATCGTAATTCTCCCCCCCCCCCCCCCCCCCCACCCCAAAATCTCTCCTGTGTCAGATTTTCTTTCGCGATTATTCTGTTACGAAGCTGATTATTTTCTAGTAATGAATTCGAGATGCTTCGATTGTGAAACTGATTTTGCAAGAAATCCAGTTTCGCAAACAGAGCTTCTATTGTGTGACGTTTAAAAGATGATGAGTTTTTAATCATCACCCTGATGTGAGTTTCGTTCAAAGTCTGAATTGAGATAAGCCAGATAATATCATTCAGTTCATGGGTATGGAGCGACATCTACAAGAATTCTGAATATCTTCGGCCATTATTCCCGTAGGGAAACGAGAACGACGAAAACATTAGAATAGATGTAATCTTTGTATGTGTTTATTTTAAATAAATCATTTATCCGATGTGCGGATATAAGAAGTTCGGATGAACTAAAATATGCAAGGGACTTCGAGGAAATATTCCCGCAGTTTTTACTGTCTTTATGATGTGAGATTTATTTGTTTAGGAGTGATTATGGTTGAAAGTTTGTGGTGTTCTCCCTTGGGGGTTCTTTTCCGATGCACAAATCACGTGTATTTATATTTTTCCTATTCTTTCAGTGAATCTACTGGAGACTGGATTCCCTCACTTATCATTAGTACGAAGAGGAAGTGAAAGCGGATCGTGTCTCGCCTGAGTTACTTTCCTTGACACTCCCCTTTTGGTATGGTGGTGGTCTTTTTCAGTGCTTTGTGTATGTGTGTCAGGAGGAACTATTTTATCTCTTGTATGCCGTGCGTGAAAGTGGCGTCAATTATCAATGTATTGCTTTTATTGCTTGCTGGTGGAGAGAAATCTCGAAGAGAAGTGATTACATTCAACCCCCGCACAACGGACTTTATTTTTTGAACTGGTTAATAGTCTGTTGTGTGAAAACTCTGTTATGCAAATTTTATATTTAAAAATGGAAATTTTTACTTTTTACCATTAATCTGCAACCAACAGAAGTCTGTTCTACAGATTTGGTTGTTTGTGCAGGAGGGAAAACTGCCTTCAGAGGCAGTCTGTTACTCTGTTGTTAAAAAGTCCAATGTGTGGGGTTAACTGCATTTTAAGCTATAACAGGTGAACCTCAATATCTCGAACCTCTCTGTTTTGATTACAGTCAAACCTAGTGCCCCATTTGTCTTGGCACATTTTGTGGCACTAAGCAAGAGAGGTACTAAATTGAGGGTATTGTATGAGAGAGGTCCAGTTGAGGAATTCTGTTGGAAGAACAAATGAGCTTGTTTTCAGCATGTGTAAGCCAGTCAGCCTGTTTTATGCAAGAGAAAGCCAAAATAAATAATTGTAAGCTTATCAAAGATGCCATTTTTATATATTATTTAAAAATATGTATTAAAGCCAAATATATTAGTTTATTAAGCAAATGACATCTAGTAAAGTATCACATCTGTTTATTAAAATTGTGTGTGGTAGAAATGCTTGTTTGTTTTATGTGAACTGCCATCACAAAGTAATCACCAATATTTCAACAAAAACTTCCATTTTATGTATTTTCAATGAAGGAGGAAAGTTATGCAAAAAAGAAAAGAAATTTCAACAATGTAAATTCTGAAAGGAAAACCTTTACCATTATCCTGAGTTTTATGTGAGAATAGGGATGGGATTTTCAGTTATGAGTGTTAAAACCCAATGAAATCCCCTTGAAAATGCCTTGATTAATTCAATTTCTGCCAATTTTTTAAGCATGACAAAGATTTGTTGTGGCACTGAATCAGGGTTTCCTCAAGGACATAATGGAGGGAGATGTGCAACAGACAAATTTGTGGCACTATGCAAGGGTGGCACTTCATTAAAGGTTGATGGTACCTCCTATTTCAAGTTATTTTAAAGTTCCTGCTGAAACCTCATTTAAAATGCCTTGAATAATTTCAATTTCTGCCCATTTTTCAAGCATGACAAATATTTTTTTGTGGCACTGAGGGAGTTGACACTGCATTATGGAGGGAGATGTGCACCAGACAAATTAGTGGCACTATGCAAAGGGTGGCACTAAATTGAAGGTTGATGGTACCTCCTATTTTAAGTCCCTGATGGTATTCCCTTAGAAACAATGGACTAAAACATTGCCAACCCCAAGGCTTTCCTCAAACTTAGTTGAATTTTCTAGATGCCTTTTGGCTATTTTATTTACATAGAAAATGACATTTTTTAAAATGTTTTTTCATTGAATTATTGACTGTAAAAAATTTATTGTGCCAAAATTTTCGGTTTCTCAAGAGTGCATTTTTGTCAACATTTCGAAAATCATTTTCCTCCTAATTTCTCGCGTTTTTCCTTGAGGTCATGTTTTTTTTCGGTCGTCGTGCTTATTTGTTATTTTTTTTCCTTACTAAAATTTTATTCTTTATTTGTTGCAGGTGATTAATTTGGGGGGAGGGAGCCTGAATTTAAGCCTCGAGCAGCGATGAATTACTTCGGGCTCGGGCGTTATTTTCACAACGTGCGCGAGTTCTACAAGGAGATCAACGCGGCCACGTTGACGGGAGCCATAGATGTAGTGATTGTGCGGCAACCCGATGGAACCTACCTCAGTTCCCCTTTCCACGTCCGGTTCGGGAAGCTAGGTGTGCTCCGTGCCCGGGAAAAAATTGTGAGTTTTCTTTTTATATGTGCGTAGGGCGTTGGCTTGAAGGAATCCTCAATGTTTCCAGCAGGAAAGCTCCCACTTTATTTTTGAAATATTCATTGAAGAAAGGTGTCGTGCAAAAAAATAAAAAAGTTGATATGTGAAGAAGATTTTAGGAAAATACAATGAGACCCCCACATGTGGACACCTTGACATGGCGACAATTTGAAATAGGGACATTTATTTTTCAATAAAAACATCTTTAAAAAGGCTCAACATATGGACACTGACTTGACATGAGGACAATTGCATGATAAAATTGCCAATAAATTTTAGGAACATTGACTTTTATTAGGCTTAATTGCAAGAAACAAATATTTCCAACCCCAAGATTTATGCAAGAAAATTTCTTTGTCATTTCTCCCATCATTTTCCCATCCATTCAGCTAATTACAAAAAATTACCTGTTGCAAAAAGGGACTTTCTTCTCTCTTTGTCACTTGAATGTTATTTTTGTAGATGCCAACATTTCAATGTACATTACAGGGATACACTATTCAATGCTCCGAATGTTCTTATTGAGTTGAAAATATATTTCCTGAATCAAATTCAAGCAGCAAACAATATTTTTCATGGAAATCTGAAGAATATTTCTTCCATAAAACACCAATTGAAAATTATATGATGTAAGTCTATGGGAAAACAAGACTCAACTTGGGGACACTCTTGATGCACCAATTATGTCCTCATCTCAAGGTCTCACTGTAATTCTTTCACAATCACACAAATGCGCTGAATCATACAGTATTTACTTGAGAATCATGCGCCTTCAAGTAAGGCGCGCACAGGGGTTTTTCAGTTGGAAATTTTGCTAAAATCGTATCCCCAAGTAAGATGCGCGCCCCAATTTTTAGTGAATCTGAAATCACAAAATTTCGAAAATAAAAACAAAAAATTAGACTTTGGACATGAATTGAACAAAAATCTGACCAATTTTCAACTGTTTCAGTACAAAAAAGTTTTCTTGTCACATTTGTTCCAAATTTCTCCATTATAATCAAGTATAATGCACACATAAGTTCCTAAAACTTCTTGGAAAATTTGTACCCGCTTATGACATGCACCCCTTTTTTTCTTCTGAAATTTGAGGAAAAAGGTGCGCGTGGTACTTGAGTAAATACGGTAATTCAATTTCTTGCATATCTAAAAAAAATTAATAATAATAATCTTGATCATGATCATCCTTGGTGAAATTATTTTTTCCTTGATGATTCAGCCATTTTAAATGACAAATGTCAACTTCGTGGCTGTAGTTGCACAAAAAATAGTTTTCTTTAATGATCAAAACAGCCCATGGATCCGGTAATTTTCCATGGTTGACGTTGAAATCCATTTAATGGTACACGACGTTCCTTTTCCTTGCAATTTCCCATAGGTGGATATCACGATAAATGGAGAAGAGAAGGAGTTGCACATGAAATTGGGGGAGAATGGAGAAGGGTTCTTCGTGATCGAGGCTGGCGAGGATGAAGAGCTGCCTGCGGAACTCGCCACGTCTCCCATCAACACCATGGGCGGGGAGTTGATGGACCTGAACCTGGGTGCTCGTGCAGCTGAGTTGGAGCGACTTGAACAGCGTGTCCCGAGTGACCAGGAAATGGAATCTTCTTCTTCTTTCCAACCGGATCGGGATCGAATGGTGCATATTATTATTTATTTTTATTTTTTGAATTTAAAAGAAAAAAAATGACATCCATTGCAGCATTTATTCTACTAAAGATGGGGTGCGCCTCTTCCTTGGGGGGGATATGTTTTTGGCCAAATTTTGAGAATGAGAAAATCAGGTGCTCTTCTGTTTATTTTTGTTGTTGTTGAGGGCCCATGGTATTCGAGTAAATGCCGTAGAAATGATGGAGTGACTCATTTGTTATTCTGACGATATTTTCGTTTACTTCTTTGTTAAATTTCATGTGTGATGCATCTTTTGTCTGCATACTGTTTTGGGCTTATGCTCTTTTAGCACGCAACTGTTTTTTTTTTCTTGTGTGTTTGGGCTGTTTTCGTCCCATCTCTTTTTTTTTGTATGCTACTATAAATTCTTCTTACCCATGCTCTTGATTTTTAGCGGTGTTACTTTTTTTTTTGGTATTATTTGTTTTGTTTTTTTTTTTTGAGCTTGGAGAGGATTCATTTTGAATTTTTGTGTGTTCTCGTCAACAGGCTCAGGAGCTTGTCCAGCAGCTGAACGAGGATCGGAAGAATGATTTGAAGTGGGTTGTGTTTTTATTTTACGTATATTTTTTCTGGTATTTTTCACTCGTTGCTGTGTTGACCGAGTCTTTGCTTGATTTATTCTCTGTAACAATCAGCTACAAAAAAATTGTCCGCATGAAGGAAAAATTTGAAAGATTGAAATTGAGTGTCCAAAGGATGAAACAATAAGATTTGGGTCGTAATGAAATCCAAGGCAAACTGCTCTTGAAATTATCATGGTTGTTGATGAATTTGGGTGAGTAATTCAGTGACCTTGATGTTGAAGGGACAAATTTCAAAAATAATTGGAACTCACGGTTATTTTATTATTTCTTATCGCATTTAAATCGATTCGAGAGTCAAAAACAGTAATTTCAACTGTTATTCAGTAATTTGACGTGATTTTATCATCATTTCAATTGTTTTCCCTCGTGATGCCGACTTGCCTGAAATGGAAATTTCTGAGAAGTGAGAAAGAAACGACGATGGCGAATGATTGAAAATATTACCTCGTTTTGGATTGTTCCATATCTTTCTTATTCTTCTTTTTTTTCCAGTGTCGCGAATGCAGAACAAGGCAATGTGGCGTCGTCGGGCTCGTCGAGCGAGGAAAAGTCGCAGCAGACGAACAACCGCCGCAAGCGGCGCCGCAAAAAGGCCGCCGCGAAGCCGCCGGAACGCAGCCCGGAAAAGGACGAGGACATTTTCGAGATGGAAGATTTCCGCGTGTCGGACGGCGACCCCGGGGACGACACGACGTCAGCGGCCGACAATGACTTTGAAGACGTGGCCTCGTTTCCCGAGAGCCGACGAGTGTCGGAGATTCATCCTTTCAGTGATACGGATTTGAGCCCCGTGGCGAGTCCGCATTTGAGTCGGGCGGAGACGCCCATCAAGTCGGATACCGAGTATGAGTTGTCGGAGCATCGCACGGACGCGTCGGAATCGGCCCGGACGTCTGGGCCACCAGGAAGTCAGTTGAGGTGTGTTTTTGTTTTTTTGTGAAAGAACGAATTTTGTCGTGAGCGGTAATGCTGTATAAAGATATTCGTTGTGACGAGATTCTAGTAATCTAGTGAGACCCCCGGGTGTGGACGTAATTGGTGCATCAAGAGTGTCCCTAAGTCGAGTCTCGTTTTCCAATAGACTTACATTATATAATTTTTAATTGGCGTTTTATGGTAGAAATATTCTTCAGAATTCCATGAAAAAAAATGTTTGCCACTTGAATTATATCCAGTGAATATATTTTCAACTCAATAAGAACATTTGGAGCAATTGAATAGTGTGTCTCTGTAATGTACATTGAAATGTTGGCATCTACAAAATAACATTCAAGTCACAAAGAGAGAAGGAAGTCCCTCTTTGCAATAGGTAATTTTTTTAAATTAGCTGAATGGATGGGAAAATGATGGGAGAAATGACAAAGAATTTTTCTTGCATAACTCTTGGGGTTGGAAATATCTGTTTATAGCGATCAAGCCAAATAAAGTCGATTTTTGTGAAATTTAATGGCAATTTTGTCATGCAATGTCCGCATGTCGAGTCAGTGTCTGTATGATGGGCGTTTTTTATGCCCTTTTTATTGAAAAATAAATGTCCCTACGTCGAGGTGTCCACATGTGGGGGTCTCACTGTACTATATACGCGAAATGATTGAACAAGTTGCGAGGCAGAACTTGGCATGCATTTTTTTATTTAAAACGATTTTATTTTTATTTAAAGTCGTCTTGCTCTGTTTTTATTTTTTATTTTTTTAGGTGGGATTGGGGTGAGTTGCCAGCGAGACAAACCCCAGCGACGGCGTCATCCGCCGTCGGCGAGACGCAATCATCCGCGGAAGCAGCGATGACCGCCTCCACGTCCGCCACTCCTGCCACAGCCGAGGACGTCGTCACGCAGGAAACGGAGGAAGAAACCGAAGCGGCGCCTTCAATGCTCGGCTCCATGTTCAGTTTCATTCGGAGGAGTAAAAACCCTGCGACGCGCGTGCGGAAAGAACGACGAGGTTTGTCTTCTTCTGCCATATTGACCAACACAACGGCGGCAACAACAACTGCGAATGCGACGACGACGAAGACGACAGCAGCAGCAGGAACAGGTGTGATGATGAGTCAGTTGGATGAGGAGCGAGTTGTGGCTCAGGTTTTGGAGCCGGCGCCGCCGTCGGTGTCGGCGGAGCCACCGGCGCCAGCGCCGCCACTGCCGCACGCCGCGCTTCCCTTGACGGGTATTTACCTGGATGATTTGACTGATGACGTGGAGCCCGAAATTGCAGCGCTTTATCTGAGGTCGGGGCGGACGATGAGGTCGGAAGTGTCGCATAATGTTCAACATTTCCGCGGTACGTTTTTGATGGCGGTTTTGTTTTTTTTTGCAACGCCTTGGTTCACGAAGAAATGTATTTTTTAGTTTTCTTTTTTTGCTTGAAAAGATATGGACGCACCGTAATTTCTGCGGAGTGAATATATTTGATGCTACAGTAGTAAATCTGAACTCTATAAGTCGAAGGCATCCCATTCCAATTTCGATTTTTAGGCTTCCCCCCCGTCAAATCGCCTTCAATTTTCTGAAGCATTTTTCCGAATGTTTTTCTGACTCGGGTCAAGAAGAAAATAATAAAAAATTAACTCTGTGATTTTTTTGAAAGGAAGTGAATGAGTAACCGGGGAAAATGAGCTTCTTGCCTCGAAATTCGGCATCCTGTCGACTTCTTCTCAAAGCAGTTTTGGGCCAACAAAAAAAAGATTAGTTCGTAATGCAAAAATGTTACTTATCCTAATTCAAAGCCTCCGTGAGTCGTATTTTTATTTTTTTCTTGCAATTTGACTTGAATGAGATATTCAGTAATACTTTTTGTGGCCCAGGAAAGGGAACAGCCATAAAAAAAAGTGTATCTTGATGCTTTTTTTTTAAAGGAAGTGAAATATTTATTGGGAAAACGGAACACTTGCCTCGAAGTTCAGCATCCTTTCAACTTCTTTAGAAAGCAATTCAAAAAAGGATAAATGATTTCAACTTCCTTCAATTCTTTTTTTTTTTCAAGGCAAAAATGGTACAGTAGTTTTTTCAACTTAAAACCTCCCTGTGTCAATTTTTTTTTCTGGTACTTGAGAATTTGATGAATTCACAGGATATATTTTTGCTAGTAAATATCCAAAATTTCGTTGGTACCGAATTCGTGATCTGGGAAACTTTAAAAATGAAGAAGTGTTTCAACCGTTGAATAGTTGAGTTTATTTTGCTAAATGTGGCGCTTCTCTTTGAAATTTTTAGTCCTTGGGGGGAAAAAAAGTCGTCTGAAACTGCGTTACAATGCAAGAAAATTTCTAGCGATTTCTTTTATCCCAAGCTAGGGTGATGAAATAAATTCCGGACATCGCTCGAATTCAGTCACTAGTTTATGAATATGTTGATCAATTAATTTACGAAATGTGTATGGAGTGAACTCGGAATACTGTTCTGTAAAAAAAAAAAAAGAAATTCCATTTAATTTCGGACGTGGCACATTTTAAAGTCGCTCGCGCTTAAGTTGAACAAAAGGATGATTACAAATGGAATGTTGCGATTCCAGGTCCAAGTGATGAAGATCTCGATAGTGGGAAAGGTCCTAGTCTGTCTCACAGTCCAAATTCGAATTTGGGAGAAGATCCAGCTCAGGCGTCCGATTCCGACGATGGCGCTGCTCAGATGAAGCCTTCCAAGCGACGCGCTCTCGACGCTCTGTGAGTTTCTCCATCATCCATCTTGAATACATCATAAATACTGTATTCACTCAAGTACAGCTGTACACGCACTTTTTTTCTTAATTGAGAGGGGGAAATGGGGGTGTGCATCATTAGCAGAGAAAAAAAAATTTTCAAAAATGGTAGAAGTTTAGTTGCGCATCAGATTTGAATGTGCAGTGAGACCCGCACAGGCAGACAATTTGACATAGGGACACTTATTTTCCCATAAAATAAAAAATAAAAAAGGCCCAACATGAGGACACTGACTCAAGATGGGGACATTTTGTGATAAAATTACAAATAAGTTTCTGGCCAAATTACAAGAAACAGGTACTGTATTTCCAACCCTAAAATTGATGTAAGAAATGTACTTGGGGATTTCTCTCACGAATTTACAATCCATTTAGCTAATTTAAAAAAATTACTTCCAGCATAGAGGGACTTCCTTCACTCTCTTTCACTTGAATGTTATTTTTACAGAGAATGCCAACATTTTATATGTACTGTACAATACAGAGGTATTAGTATTCTATTCCCCAAATGTCCATATTGTGTTGAAATATATTGTCTGAATTAGTTTCAATTGGGAGAACATTTTTATTTTCATGGAATTATGGTGAGTATTTTGTCCATGAAACACCAAGTAAAAATTACATAATGTAAATCTAAGGGAAAATGAGAGTCAACTTAAGGACACTCTTGATTCGCCAAATATGTCCGCATCTTTGGGTCTCATTTAACAGTATAATGGGAACATTTTGACTGGAACTTCTTTAAATCAAAACAATTGTAACAAATTATCAGGTCTTTGCACGCTCTTTGATTTTCTGTGTTTCTATAGAACAGCTTTATTCCTGTTTACACTGGTTTTTTTGTGAAGACATTTTATTGTACTGCATTTCATTATTTTGGCACACCCACTAATTTTACTGGACTGAAGTTTCTGCCATTTGAAAAAAAATTTTTGATTTCTTCCAGTCTTTCAACAGAAAAGGAAGAAAAGAGGAAACTTGAATTGAACTGTTCAGCTCAATGAACATTTTGGAGGTTCCAAATTTTTCCTTGTGCCCCCAAATTTGGACATTCAAAATTTTATTGTGGATTTTAAGGCTGTCTCTCTCATCTTTGAGAAACCTTTAGCTTCAAAGAACAAAATATGTTTTTGAAAAGACACGTGACCTCGACTTTGCTGCATAAATTTTTCTGATATCATGTCAAGTCCAGGAGGTCGATATACGGAAAACCTTTAGCCTCATGTGCGTGATAAGATAACATTTTCGAATGTATTTACAATCTTTTCTGCGCTGTTAAAAGTTCAAGTTCACCTTATTTGCGGAGAATGATGAAGCACGTTTCTTGGTTGTAAAATGTTCCACTCGTATCACCGGTTTTCAAACAAACAAAATTTCCCATGCTCATATGGCGTGATTCCTGCAAAAATTGAAGCAGGAAATTTATTTGAATGGAGCAAGTTGTTTTCATTTTTGGTTTTCCCTCATTTGGACACGTTACCTTGCTCTTGCCGCTCTGCTCGACACACTATTATTGTTGGTATCTGTGTGAAGTTGTACAATAAAACTACTGTAACTCTCACTGAGTAACTTTTGTATTTCCTCTGGAAGTTGCGGAAAACGATTTAAATCTCTGGCCCTTGGCAGCATTGGATCAAGCAATTCTCAAACCACAACATTGTTATCCCAAACTGTCAAATTAAACTAGAATTTGGAAATACGCGTTGAACGTCATCTTTGCTTAGTAAGTCCTTATTGTTATTTGATGGTTGCTGTTGAGACAAACTTGAGTCCAGAAGCATTAGTCCTTATGGCCAGGGTAAAGCAAAGTGATGTTTCTTCTTGGTAAGTACAAGTAGGTATACTGTATTTCAATACTTGCAAAGTATAGACAACATAGACCAAACCAGCAATGAGCCCAGAAAGAGTGTTTGGACACTCCTTTATAGATTGCAGATGCGTGAGACAGGTGACTGACCATGCATAAACAGAAAGTAAACTGGCACATGTGAATGACTGGTCACCAGACACTGTGGCAGTGTTCTGGTAAACTGCTTTCAGTTACATGCTATGCAGACCATACAAACATGAAATTCAATTTGAGAATGGGGTATTATTAACCTGTTCAAGAACTAACTTAAATATGATGATGGCATTGTAATTGCCTGATCAGCAGTTTAAAAGAAATACTGCTCACTGACACAAGACAACACCTTTAACAATGATGACCTTTTTTTCTTTGTGAAAGTCAAAAAATTTTTTTTTGTGAAATGTCTTGATGTTCCTCTCACAGATTATTTTTTGTATTTCCTTTGGAAGTTGCGGAAAACAATTTAAACCTCTGACCCTTTGTCAGCATCAGATCAAGCAATTCTCAAACCACAACATTGTAATTGCCTGATCAGCAGTTTAAAAAAAATATTGCTCACTGACATCAGACAAGACTTTTAATATTGACCTTTTTTTCTTTGTGGAAGTCAAGAAAAAAATGTTCTTTTGTGAAATGTCTTGATATTCCTCTCACAGAGTAAATTTTGTATTTCCTTTGGAAGTTGCGGAGAGTTGCGGAAAACAATTTAAATCTCTGACCCTTGTTGGCATCAGATTGAGCAATTCTCAAACCACGACATTGTAATTTCCTGATCAGCAGTTTAAAACAAATATTGCTCACTGTCATAAGACAACACCTTTAACAATGATATCCTTTTTTGTTCTTTGTGGAAGTCAAGAAAAAAATGTTTTTTGTGAAATGTCTTGATATTCCTCTCACAGAGTAACTTTTGTATTTCCTTTGGAAGTTGCGGAAAATGATTTAAACCTCTGACCCTTTGTCAGCATCAGATCAAGCAATCCTCAAACCACAACATTTTAATTGCCTGATCAGCTGTTTAAAACAAATATTGCTCACTGTCATAAGACACACCTTTAACAATGATATCCTTTTTTTGTTCTTTGTGGAGGTCAAGAAAAAAATGTTTTTTGTGAAATGTCTTTATATTCTTGCAAATTTCGGATGTGCATTGTTACAGATAATTTGTCAATTTGAGCAGAATAAAAGCTGCTGGAAATTAAATTGCAAGACAAAACCTTTTTTAATTTCTTTGGCATAGCAAAATCTTGAGCATGGTTCCACTGTGATGTTTGTTGTGAAAAATTCTTATTCTTATTTCATCAGGTCCCTGAGCAATGTGGAGCTGTCCAAGTGCGGCGGCTGGAACCAGGAAGGCGGCCCGAACCCGGCCGACTTCAACGCCAAGAAAGTCACTTTCGAGCACCTGTGCGAAGACCCGAACCTGTTTACCTCGTCCGACCTGGTTGTCCAACTCAATGGCCGGTATTTGCCCATCCAAACGGCGTTGCGAGCCGTGTGGTCCGAGCTCGTGTTTCGCCGTCCGCTGCCCGAAGACGTCCTGGAGCGTCACTTTAACCGGGAACTCGAAGCGGGCAAGTCCAAGTCGTCGTATTGGTTTTCGGGCTGGCGGCGGACGTCGACGGCGACGACGCCGCCGAAATCCGTGGCGGCCGTGAAGCCCACGGCCCAGGTGCACGCGGTGAAGGCCATGTCCGAGCCGGACTTGGTGACGAATATCCCGACGAATACCAGTGCTTCTTTGGGAGATCAACACCATTTTCATCATCATCAGCAGCAGCAGCATGAATTGATGATGCCACGAGAACAGGGAAAAGACAAGGAGCACGTGAAGGACCGCCAACTTGATGAAGATGAAGAGGAGGAGGAGGAGGATGACGGGCTTGAAAATGAGGCTGACACGCGTCGTTCGTCCTCCCGAGGAGCCAGGTGCATTTTTTAATTTTTATTTATTTTTTGAAGGATTGGTTTGAAATGCAGTGAGGGGCCTCGAGATGCGAACGTAATTGTTGCTTAGACCTTGTACCTATCCAACGTTTTTTTCATAGACATACAAGGGACTATGCAGTGTGACCCCGAGATGCGGACGTAATTGGTGCATCAAGAGTTTCCCTAAGTTGACTCTCATTTTCCCTTAGATTTACATTATATAATTTTTACCTTGTGTTTTATGGACAAAATACTCACCACAATTCCATGAAAATAAAAATTGCCTCCCAATTTAAACTGATTCAATCAATATATTTCAACACAATATGGACAATTGGGGAATTTCATACTGATATCTCTGTATACAGTACACATAAATTTTGTCATTCTCTGTAAAAATAACATTCAAGTGAAAAAGAGAGAAGTAAGTCCCTCTATGCTGGAGGTTAATTAATTCAAGTGAAAAAGAGAGAAGGCAGTCCCTCTATGCTGGAGGTTAATTTTTTGAATTAGCTAAATGGATGGTAAATTGGTGAGAGAAATGCCCAAGAGCTTTTCTTACATCAATTTAAGGGTTGGAAATACAGTATCTGTTTCTTGTAATTTGGTCTGAAACTTATTTGCAATTTTTTCACAAAATGTCCCCATGTTGAGTCAGTCTCCTCATTTCAGGCCTTTTCTATTAATTTTTTGGGAAAATAAGTGTCCTCTCTGCCAAATTGTCTGCACGTTGAGGTGTCCACATGTTGGGGTCTCACTGTATTTCATTGGTTCGTTCATTTACCCAAAAAAAAATGGGGAAGTTTTTCTCAACTTCTGGATACAAAAACTAACTGCAGAAGAAACCCACACAGAATCTGATCTTTTGGCACAAGAAGGAGTCCAGACAGCAAATATCAAGCGCAAGTTAATGCACACAGATGATGGAAAAAAAAAATCAGAGAAAATTCGGCACAAAATTAGCGTCTTCTGGATTATTAATAGGAGTGAATTGAAATTTTTTCAACATTTTTGTGAATATAAATTTACTGTAGCTCAATTTTTTCAAGAAGTATTAATATTTTGACAAATTGAACTTCTCAAATTTTATTTTAGAAATACTGGCGGCTCGTGCATATAGTATGATGTGTTGCTGGTTCAAGTTTTAATTTACCTGAGGTTTGAGTCGGGATTTGATTTTTATCATTATTTTTCCATGTGTGAAACTGCAAAAGAATCAGTTTTCTCGAACTTTCAAATTTTTCGCTATATTCGTTTACTTTTTTTTATTTTCCGGGTGAAGAACGAATGATTGGATCAGAGAATTTTCGATGTTTCAAGCTTTGGTTTATCTGAGGTTCGAGTCACGATTTAATTTTTTATAGTTATTTTTGCTCGCTGAAACTGCGGAAAAGCAAGTTTTTTGGGACTTTCAAGTTAGGCTCTCGATGTACGTTTACATTTTTTTTTTCGGCGAAAAATGAATGATTGGATGAGAGAATGTTTTGGTGTTTCAAGTTTTGATTCTTTTCTCTTCTTTTTTTTCCTATGGTATTAAAGAGTCGGGAAATTGGGTTCGAGCGGAGGAAGATCCCTTTCGGAGCCGTCACCGAGTGCAGGGAAACTCGGATACCGGCGATCTCTGAGTGCGTTGTCCGAGACACAGAGTCAGGAGTCGTTGGGCCATCACAGGAAAAGCCTGCGTCTCACGTCCGACCAGGTGGAGGCCCTGAATTTGCGCGATGGCGTCAATGAGTGCGTGTTCAGCGTCACGACGGCCTACCAGGGCACCAGCAAGTGCGGCTGTCACATTTTCCTCTGGAATTGGACCGACAAGATCGTGATCTCTGATATTGATGGCACAATCACTAGGTTGGCCTCTCTTTTTTTTTCTTTTTTCAAGCAGAACTCTCACCTTTGATTTTTTTTTTTTATCCAAGGGTTGGTTCATAAGTTTTGAGACTTTTTGAATTATCAACAATTCAAAACATTTCCTGTACTCCCATGGCCCCATAATTTGGCAACACTTCAGAACTTTCCGCCAATTTTCCCATGCAATAAATCGAGAGGTTGCCTAATCAACTTGAAGAACTCGATTTTCGGCCAGGTTTTAATCGTTGGATTTAGTGAAGTGCCCAGAAGGGAATAATTTCCATATCAGTGCATGTAGGCGAATTATTTGCACCTGATTTGTACCATGAATTTCAGAAATAAAAGGTTTGATTGCTAAGTTTTGAACTAAGTTCGTTATATGGAGAAATTTGTTGTAGATAGAATATACCAGTGTTGGAGACTTGAATTTTCTGAGACTTCTGGGTTTGACTCGACTTGAAATTCCTGGTACAGGACATTAATCTGAAGAATGATGATGATATTTTCCGGGGTTTCATTTATTTATTTTGTTTTTTTTCGTTGCAGGAGCGACGTGTTAGGCCATATCTTGCCGATGATTGGGAATTCGTGGGCCCAGTCTGGAGTCAGCCAGTTGTTCACCAAGATTGCGCGAAACAACTACAAGTTTCTCTACCTGTCTGCCCGGGCCATTGGACAGGCCAGGATCACCAGGGACTACCTGAGATCCATACGACAGGATGATCACGAACTTCCCATCGGGCCAGTCATGTTGAATCCCAGCTCTCTTTTATCCGCCTTTCATCGGTGGGTTGCTTTTTTTTTACTCTCTCTCTCTCTCTATTTTGCTCGTTTTTTTATTTTTTGAAAATGTGGTGTCTGAAGAAGAGCGTTATTGAACTTGTAAATTACGATTTTTTCGTATTCCTTGTCTGATCTCTTGGGATATTTTTGTAGGATCAAAGTGTTGGGAGCACTTCATTGTACAGTACATGTACTGTATATGATATCAATTTTTTTGTATTTTTTATTGCAATAAAATCTTGATGCAACAAACTTTTGGGGACTTAGTGAAGAGTTTTTTGCTCTGAATGATTTTTAAAAATTAGATTATCAAAATTAATGGCTGGAAAAAATTCTTACATCAGATCTACCTTTAATCAATTGGATCATGCTTTTCTGAAGTTCTCCATTTTTTTCCATCATTGTTTCAAAAACTGAGTGATCTTCTGGAAGCAAAAATTGGGTTCAATCATGCATTCCATCAGTTGCACAAATGTCTTCATTCTGAGATAATGATGTGTGGAACCACTTCAGAGATTTCAGCTTACATCCATGCTATAAAAAATGAAATAAAATAAAACCAGTCTGTCTCATTTAGGATGAGAAATTTTAGACTGTGCCTGCCTTATCCAGGAAATTTCTACTGGGAGAATTTATGAAATATTCCTCAAAAAATTGTGTTTTACTGGAATTGGGAGGTTATTTTAATTTTTCGGGGGCTGTTCAGACTTCAGAAAAAGTTTGTTATCCTGAAAAATGTGTTGCATTGGTATTTGTTGTAATGAGATTTCACTGTTCAATGTTTTTTTTTTTTGTGAATAGGGAGGTGATAATCAAGAAGCCAGAAGAATTCAAGATAGCCTGCATGAAGGATGTGCTGGCGTTGTTTCCAAAGGATGTGAATCCCTTCTACGCGGGTTATGGCAATCGCATCAATGTGAGTTTCCATGTCGATTTTGATGAGGTCAAGTTTGTATTACCTTTGTTCCAGCGACAAGTTATGAAAATGAAATTTTTGCATCATTTACTACAGTGATTCCCAACTTTTTCAGGCAGACTGACAAATTTCCATAATTTTTTTCTAAACCAGCAAATCTCCAAGTAACATTTCCTTGGAAACTTCGAAGTTTTATAAAATTTTTGCAGAATTGAAAGTTTTGTTTGTAAGACCTTATGGCAGGTATGTGAAAAGTTGCTGATTTTGTTGTTGCAGAAATTAAAGTAAGAACCATTGAGGCAGCTGTGATGGAATGTCTTCAAAGAATGTGAAAAGTGGGCTTGAAGAAAGGTTTCTCATAATGAAAAGTTGGTTGGAATAATTTCTTTCAGCAGGTGAAACTTTGTCTGAATTGTCTTTGGGAGAAAACCAACTTTATGTTTTGTTAAATACTTTCTACTAACATTGTCTTTTCAAAATCCAAGGTGAAGATTACAGACTTTATTGCTACTTTTTATAAATTTATTATGCTTGTTGAATAAATGCTCATGCACAAATTTTAACATTACACAAGTTTCTGGAAATAGAATACTCTATTTCCTTGTACAGGAAAGTTACCAGTATCCTCCTTTTATTTTCCCAAACCCACTTGAGCATCATTATTGAAGCTGCTTTTCATTTTAACTTGAGTTGTCAGCTGCTTGATTGCTTTCCCCCTCCTTGTACTTGAGGTACTGAGCTGTTCTTTTTATTTTGTGATGTTTCATCAACAATATATGCTGAGGAAAATTTCCTTTGCAAAAGACTGGCAAGCACTGATTTAGCGCAGTGCTGCCTCACCTGACAACCACAATTTGTTCCTTTTCAGTGGTCATTAGGTGAAATGGTTGTAAGGTGGGTCACATTTTCCCTTAGGATTAATGTAAACCCCATTAATTGATTCCTGAGAAAAAAAATTCTGGCAGAAAAATATTGAAATTTGGCTAAATTTTCAAATAACAAAGCACAGATCCCTGAAAACACTGCTATAGTTCATTCAAATGCTTTTCCTTATTAAATTGCTCTGCTCTCTTTCAAATACAACCCACAGAATTGATAGCAATTGTACTTCCTGCATGTGTGACATCTATGAGTGAAGAAGGAGTCAATCCTTGTGTGTAACTTTGCATAGATGTCACTTTTGCATGAGGTACATTAAGCAATTTAAGGCCTACAGAATATCACCAATTACAATTTCCTTCCATTCCTCTCACTTTCCTTCAGCAAAAATGCTTGAGAAACAACCATTTTTGTTGAGAGGAAGAAACAACAGCAATATAATTTGTTTTCTTCTGAATTTATTAGTTCAAGGGAAGGTCAGAAAATGTTCCAATGGTTGTTGGGTGAGTCATTTTTGAGGTTTTAAGTGGTTGTTATGCGGATCAGCCATTAGGTGAGTCACAAATGTAATTTGTGACTCAGTAAATATTTTCATCTGATTGGAATAACTGTGCAGTAGTGATTCAGGAGTGCTTTATTTTGGATTTTGATGACTTGCATTGCAGAAATTGAAAAACTGTATGCTTTTTCTTTTTTTTCTAGGATGCGTGGGCGTACAAAGCAGTTGGTGTTCCAGTGTCAAGGATCTTCACTATTAATCATCGCGGGGAAGTCAGGCATGAGCTGACCCAAACGTTTCAGACCTCGTGAGTCTGCAATTCTTCTCAACTGCAAAATTCCGGTTTTTGCAACTTTTCGTAGGACTAGTGTGCATATCATTATTGAAAAATTATTTCGCTGTATGTGTCTTCCCGGAAAACAAAATTAAAGTTGAAAACCGATGCAGTCGCACAAAGAATTGGAAGAAGAAACTACACATTTAAAAGAATGCAAGAGATGGAAAAATTAAACCAAACAAAACTCACGGTAAAAAGGATTTCTATACTTGAGAAACAATACTGATGCTTGAAAATTGGAAGCTTTTTTGGAACAATCCCCCCTTACAAATCTGTTCAAGAATTGCTTAGAAAACCTTACTCAACAAAAAGTGCTAATGTCCACCTATTATTCAGATTAATTGCTTCTTATTAACACATAAATTTCTTTTTGAAAGTATAAGTTTTTTAAAATGCTGAGAAATATCTGAAAAAGCCACAAAAGGAATATGTTGAAAGTATGCAGGCTTGATTTTCAGAAAATCTCCTGATCATTCAAAAATTTTTAAAATCTCAATATGACAAATAATCTGTTATGAAAACCTTTTTCTGAAGTCCCCACAAGTTTGTTGTAACACAATTTTACTGTATATTCCTTCTTTTCCGATGCTCAGCATTAAAAAAAATGTTCCTCTATTTTAAAGAGCTGAAAAGTATGAGTGAATGAATTGATTCAGAAAGAAGACCAATATTTTACCACCTGCAATTTTGTTTCATCTTATTTTTCAAGAAAAATGGCACCTTTGTAAAATAAAAACAGGTTTATTAAAAGGAAATTACTAAATATTTAAAATGTTCTATTCACATCATCAGAAATACATATTAATCGTGAATGGTCTTGGATTATTGGTTTTGGAAGCACTTCACTGTATTTATTGTCCATTTTCCATGAATTTTATTTTTGAAATGTGTTGGAAACCATGAATCTTAATACAATGAATTTTTCATTAGGTCCCTGTGAGTTTTTTTTTAAACAAGATTCAACTGTAATTGGTTCAAGTGAAAATGTGACTCTGCATAATGAAAATGTTGCCTGAAAAGCACAGGGTTGGAGCAAATTGTGTTCCTCAGGCATAAGGAACCACTGATGCATGCGTTGCGTACAGATGTCGCTTCTGGCACTTCAAATTTTTTTCTCACTATTTTTTTTTTTTTTTTTTTTTTCAGATATTGCGGCCTCACATACATGGTGGACATGGTGTTCCCTCCGCGGCCGGAAACCGACGTGGAATCCTGGTCGAGTGAAAGCCAACCCCAGGCTGGCGGGAACCCGTCTGCGGAAGAACTCGCCCTGGCGTCGGACCACGAAATCTACTCTGACTTCCTCTACTGGAGAGACCCCCTGCCGGAGCCCCAAGAACTCGCGGACGCCGTCAGGAAGCCCGGCGCCATTTCCAACCAAACTGACCTGGTTGTGGCGGCAGGGCCGGACGCGTCTCCGATGCGTCTCAACGGCGACTTGCTGGAGGCGGCGGTGGCGGCGGAGGAGGAAGACGCGGCTGATCGAGATGCCGCCAATGATGGCGGTGATGCTGATGGCGTCGATGAAGAAGAAGAAGATGATGATGATGATGGGGGTGTGAAGATGCCCAACGACTGACTAGTCGGCTTCTTGCTTCGGACAATTTTCATTGCGTGAAAGAGAGAGAGGGAGAGACTGGACACTAGAGAGCTTTCAGGAAAGAAGAAAAATCTGGGCAATTTTCTGTTACCCTTTGTTTGTTCGTTCGTTTTTTTTTTTTTTTAGTTTCATCAAAGTGAGGGAAAGTTCAAGTGTGTGATGGTGGGTTTTTATCAAGTGATGAATGAGTAAGTGATGATCGATTTGATTGATTGCTGGGTGAAGAACATTCCTTTGATGAAGAAGGCTGAGTGCTGGTGCAAAACAAACCGGGGTCCTGTGAGATCTCAAGAGGATGAGAGAGATCCTTCGTGTTGAATTGTTTTCATTTTTTTCGTCTTGATGAAGTTCCGGTTGAGTTTCAATGTTTTAAAGCTCTCTTTATCTATGTACCTTCGGAATTAAAGCTCGGATTGAAAGAAATTGGCCATTTCATTCCAGCTTTAGAGAATTTGGACGAGGAATGTTCCACCAGTTTTGAGTGAGTGTTGAAGTGTTTGTGAAATTTTTGTGCTCGAGCAGGTCTTCAAAGAAATTTTAGACCTCAATTAAATCATTGTAGCTTCAAGAATAAGCTTACATTTGTTGTGTCGGTTCATATGAAATACAATTTTTTTAGAATTTTAATTTTGATGTGGAATGAGTCCCTGCATATCATGAATCTGATGAAAGTTTTCTGTGGCATACCCTATTTCCTTGAGTACCATGCACCCTTGAGTAAGGTGCACACAAAGGTTTTTCAGTTGGAAATTTTGCTAAAATCTTTTCTCCAATTAAGATGCGCATCCCAATTTTTAGTGAATATAAATCCACAAAATTTCAAAAATAAAAAAATTGACTTTGGACATGAATTGGACAAAAATCTGATCAATTTTCAACTTTTTCAGTTTCAAAAAGTTTTCTTGGTACATTTGTTCCAAATTTCTCCATTATAATCAAGTGTAATGCACACATAACTTCCTAAAACTTCTTGAAAAGTTTGTACAAGCTTATGACGCTCACCCCTTCTTTTCATCTGAAATTTGAGAAAAAACGTGCGTGTGGTACTTGAGTAAATACGGTAATTCCTACATGAGAGCAAATTTGACTCACATAACAAGATTTTAAGTTTGAAGAAATACATAATTCCTACCAAGGAAAATATCCACCATAAAAAAATCAAAAAGCTATTCTGGCACATTGAAGAAAAAATAAGCTATATTTGTTGTCTATCCCAATTGTATGAAGTTCATTCCTTGGAAAGAAAAGATTTGTTGTCTCTTCCAAATTCGTTCTTGTTTGCTTTCTTGGTTCAAGTGAATTTATTTAAAAAGATTGTTCATTTTTGGTAAGATACACAACTTCTGTATTTTTAAAGAACATCATTCTGAGTAATTTGCCAGGTTGTCAACTGAAGGTATGCAAAAAAATGGCTGCTTCATCCCCATAGGTATAATTTCTAAAACCCCAAATCTGGTGTTTTTCCTTGTTTTGTACAATTGAAGTTATTTGGTGCCTGGAGGAGGAGACTTGCTGCCTCTGTTCTGAGGGCTAACTGTTGGACTGTTGCTGCCTTTTGCTCCATTAGGATGGATGGATGCTTGGTGAGTCTTGGTGTTGTTGTTGGCCCAAGTTTTTGGATCTGATAACCTTGTGTTTAAGGTTGAATACCACTTTTGCTTTAGCATATTGGCTACTGTGAGTCTCTTGAGCTCCCTGGGTTCTAGCAGACCATCCAAGACCTGGATGAAGGAAGGGGAGGACATTTTAATGAAATTTTGAAATATTTATTATCTTATTGCAAGTGAATTAAACCTTTCCTAAGTTGAATAAAGACAAGCCTCAATAAGTTGAATAACCCCCTTAGTTGAATTTTTTCAGGTCCTGTCTGAATTCCCTCAGAATTAATGCATTTAAAACCTCCCTAAGTCAAAAGCTTTTCCCCTCAAACCTCCATAAGAAGTCAAATTTTCTGTGGCCTGTTGGCTTTTATTTTCTTGAAACTAGATGAAAGAAAAAAAGCAAGAAAAACAGAAATGGATTTCTTTTAGAAGGAGGTGAGAGACTTGATTGGGCAAATGAACCCTGCCTCCAAGTTCAGGGTGTTTTAAACTCATTTAAGAAGTAATTTCAGCCTCGGAATATCACAATTTACAATTGTGAAAATTTTTTATGTTTCCCAGGGCAAAAGGGCTTTGTATTGTAGCTCAATTCAAAACTTCCCTAAGTTGAATTTTTTCCTGGTCCCTTGAAATTAAAAAAAAATTCTTGTGGGTCCCTTGAAATTCCAAAAAATTCTTTTTTATTTTGCTGGTCCCTAAAAATTTTGAAAAAAGTCATTTTGCTGGTTTCTTGAAATTTGAAAAAAGGCAATTTTTTCGCTGGTACTATATGTGTCTTGAAATCCAAAAAAAATTGAAATTCACAAAAATCGAATTTTTGTGGTGGTCTCATGAAACAAAACAAATCAAATTTTTTTCTGGTACTGTACCTTGAAATCCAATAAAAACTTGAAATTTAATTGCTGTAAATCAAATTTTTCTGCTGTGGTAAAAAATTTGAAGAGAGTCATTTTGCTGTTTTCTTGAAATTTGAAAAAAGGCAATAAAAAAAGTTTGCTGGTACTGTACCTTAAAATCCAGTAAAAACTCGAAATTTGAATACTATAAATCAAATTTTTCTTCTGTAGTCAAAAATTTGAAAAGTCATTTTGCTGGTTTCTTGAACTTTGAAAAAAGGCAATTTTTTTGCTGGTACAGTACTATGTATCTTGAAATCCAATAAAAACTTGAAATTTAAATACTGTAAATCGAATTTTTCTGCTGTGGTAAAAAATTTGAAGAGATTCATTTTGCTGTTTTCTTGAAATTTGAAACGGGCAAAAATTGTTTGCTGGTACTGTACCTTGAAATCCAAAAAAAAACTTCAAATTTAAATACTGTAAATCAAATTTTTCTGCTGTAGTAAAAAATTTGGAAAAAATTTTTGCTGGTTTCTTGAAATTTGAAAAAGGCAATTTTTTCCGCTGGTACTATGTATCTTGAAATTCAATAAAAAATTGAAATTCACGAAAATCGAATTTTCTTGCTGGTCCCTTGAAATTCGAAAAAAATGTATACAGTATTTTTTTCTTTTGTTGCTGCTGGTCCCTCAAAATCCGAATTTTTTTCTTAGAGAAGTTCAAATGAAATAAGAATTTTTTTTTAGAAAGAATTAAAATAATGTAAATTGAATTTTTCTGCTGTGGTGAAAAATTCGAGAAGAGTCATTTCTCTGGTTTCTCGAAATTTGAAAAAATGCATTTCTTCACTGATTCTGTATTTTGAAATCCAATAAAAACTTGAAATTCACAAAAATCAAATTTTCTTGCTGGTCCCTTAAAATAAAAAAAATCCCTAATTTGTTTATTCTTTTTCTGTAGCTGGTCCCTCGAAATTCGAATTCCTTTTTTTAGAGAAGTTCAACTGTAATAAGTTTGCTTATTTTTATTTTTAGAAAGAATCAACTTCATATGTACAGTATACAGTAGAATTCCGTTACAACAAATCTTGTTATAACGAATTTTTTGCTATAACGAATTTTTTCATTGGTCCCGGCAGTTTTCCTTATGTACAGTGTTATAAAAATCTTGTTTTAACGAATTTTTTCACAGAATCTCTGGTTATAGCAAATTTTTTTACGAAATTTCCAAATTTTTTCACAAAATTTTCACATTTTTTCACAAAATTTTCAAATTTTTTCACAAAATTTTCAAATTTTTTCACAAAATTTTCAAATTTTTTCACAAAATTTTCAAATTTTTTCACAAAATTTTCAAATTTTTTCACAAAATTTTCAAATTTTTTCACAAAATTTTCACATTTTTTCACAAAATTTTCACATTTTTTCACAAAATTTTCACATTTTTTCACAAAATTTTCACATTTTTTCACAAAATTTTCACATTTTTTCACAACATTTTCACATTTTTTCACAAAATTTTCAAATTTTTTCACAACATTTTCAAATTTTTTCATCAAAATTTTCAAATTTCTTGTCCCAATGCAATATATTTATATGCTCGTAATCTCACAGAAATGGCATCCATGGTGAGGTAGGCCCTGGCCGGCTTGGTCAGGCGCCAGTGCTTGGCCTCCTGGTCCAGCAGCAGCTGCTTCATGTCCGAGTCGTCAAAGGGCATGGACGCGTTGAACATGACGTAGAGCACGATGCCCAGGGACCAGGCGTCGGCCTGGCGGGCGTCGTAGGGGTCGCCGCGAATCAGCTCGGGCGCCGCGTAGGCCAGCGACCCGCAAAAGGTCTTGCTCAGCACGCGTTCCCCGTTGTCGAAGGTCTTGGTGACGAAGCCAAAGTCGCCGATCCGCACGTTCCAGTTGTTGGTGATGAGCATGTTTTCGCATTTCAGGTCCCTGCATGTGCATGCATATGTATATACAGTGTGAGACCCCCATGAGTTGATGCGCGGACATATAATTGGTGCATCAATTAAGAGTGTCCCTGCTGATGAGTCCAGTCTTGTTTTTCCCAGCATAGACTTACATTATATAATTTTCAATTGGTGTTTTAATTATGGGAGAAATATTCTTGAGAATAATTCCCTGAGAGAAAAATTTGTTTGCGACTTGAATTTGAATCAGTGAATACATTTTCAAACTCAATAAGAACATTTCTTGAGTGCATTGAATAGTGTATCTTTGTACTGTACTGTACATTGAAATGTTGACAGCATCTACAAAAATAACATTCAAGTGTAAAAAAGTCAAAGTCCCTCTAATATATATGCTGGAGGTAATTTTTTAAAATTAGCTAAATGGATGGTAAATTGGTGAGAGTATAATGCCCAACAACTTTTCTTGCATCCATTTTAAGGTTGGAAATATCAGTTTATTTTAATTTGGTCTGAAATGAATTTGCAATTTTATCACAAAGTGTCCCCATGTTGAGTCAGTGTCCTCATGTTGGGCCTTTTTTATGAATTTTTTCTGGGAAAATAAGTGTCCCTATGTTGAATTGTTCACAGGTCAAGGTGTCTGCATGTGGGGGTCTCATTGTATATATGGATGCCATATGCAGTGAAGTCTGGTTACAGCAGGAATAAATTGTACCATCAATACTCTACAACTAAACTTCCAGTGCACATTATTTATATAGACAATAATAATCAGACAAATCAATTTTTTAAAATTGAAATTAAGAGTTGAAATTATCAGCTAAAAATATAATTTTTTATTTTAACCAAATATTATCTTCTAAATTTTGTATAATTGTTATGTAGAACAATAAAAAACATTTCAGTTTTTTTTTTATTAAAAGCTAACATTATCAGCTATATACAGTGAGACCCCCCACATCCGGACACCTTGACCTGAGGACAATTCAACATAGGGATACTTATTTTCTAATGAAAAATTAATAAAATAGGCCCAACATGAGGACACTGACTCAACATAGGGACATTTTGTGACAAAACTGCAAATACATTTCAGGCCAGATTGAAAGAAACAGATCCTGTATTTCCAACCCTTAAATTGATGTAAGAAAAGCTCTTGGGCATTTCTCTCACCAATTTACCATCCATTTAGCTAATTTAAAAAATTAACCTCCAGCATAGAGGGACTTCCTTCTTTTTTCACTTGAATTTTATTTTTACGGAGAATGCCAACATTTCTATGTACTCTACAGAGGTATCAGAATTCAATTCCCCAAATTTTCAAATTGTGTTGAAATATATTGATTGAAATCAGTTTAAATTGGGATAAAATTTTTATTTTCATGGAATTATGGTGAGTATTTTGTACTTAAAACAATGAAAAAATATATAATGTGAGTCTAATGGAAAATGCGACTTAACTTAGGGACATTTTGACTTGGGGACACTCTTGAGTCTTGATGCACCAATTACTGTACTTCTGCATCTGGGGGTCTCACTGTAATTGATATAGTTTATAAATTTTAGATACAGTAATAGTGGTTGGAATGAGAAATTCTTATTTATTTTTAGCTGTTCTGACTTCTTGTTAGCTTCCTATATAACATTTGTGGAGAATAACTGCTGGTTATAATTGGAAAATTTTCACTCATCCTCATGCATTAAATTGAAAACCTATAGGTACTGTATACAAAAAAAGCTCAGTTAACCTCTTAGAACATAATCATTATGGGCCATGTTATTATTTTTTTGTAATCACACCTTTTCTATAAAAATGTCAGAGGTTGCATTCAACTGGGACAAACCTCATTTATGCAAAGGATTTATATAATAATGGATTTTGCATTACTGCACTGTTATTTTTTCTGGAACTTATATGCAGCAGTTATATTTATAGGAACCAGAATGTGTGTAATAAAAATATAATTTAAAAATGTCTTGTCACTGATGATCTCTTATTGGTACAGCATACATTTTTTTTAGAAAGATGGGACCAAAATCACCAAACTAAAGGAAAAGAATACTGTATATATGTAACCTGTGAGCAATGTCCCTGCTGTGAAGGTAGTCCACACCTTCACCCATTTGCCTGGACCAGACATTTGCTTGTTGCTCAGACAGTCGACCACATTGCATGACATAGTCCAGCAGGTCTCCATTTGGTGCATACTCCATAAAGACATAAATTCTGGAGCCATGTTCCAAGATGCTGTGCACTCCAATTAGGTTCCTGTGTCGCACCTCTGGCCAAATGCCCATTTCCCGTGGCAAGAAGCGCTCTATGTATTCCTGTATTATATGTAGGTGTTTATGTACTAGTATATATATATAGAACATCAAATTTAATATACTGCATATACAAGAAAAGAACAATTTTTGGGACAGGTTATTTTAACAGTATTGACCAAATATTTCCAAATTATTGCTGAGTAGTATATTTATTCCAATATATTTAAATTACTCTACAAATATTTCCAATTGATATATATATATATGTCCCAGAATTAATGTACAATGAGACTATGAATTTGAACTATATTATTCCAAGGTATTTTGAAGGTACAGTGTATGTAAATATATACATATCTAACTTTTATATTATATCTTCTGGTAAGTATATACTATGTTACCAGAATATAAAATACAGTACTTGATAAAGAATGTCTGCGTTATAGACTATATTACATATGACTACAGTATTTATAAAACTATAGTACAGTATTAAGAAAATATAATACCTTGTCTTACAGTTATTTGTGATTATTGTGTGTTATTACAACAAAATGAAACAATAATAACCCTCATCATTGCCTCTTATACATACATGTCCCCAAAAGTTTCTCCATGTGTTGTTCAGGGTTTAAATAAAAAGACATGCTGTCTATATTTACATCAGAAAGGATAGAACACTGATTAATGTATGCATTGAATACCCTAAATGCATTGGAATCAAATGTTTACTGCATTATTATGATTTGATTGAGAGAAATATACTTCAACTAATTTTTATATTTTGTACAGGAGAAGTCTTTCATTTGATATTATCCCACCAGAAATTGAAGAAAATCTCCTCTTCACTAAAATCTGTGCATGTAATTCTTATTACAATACTACTGTCCTTGAAGTAAATCTCACATAGTGTTCTTACATTTAGACATATCTGGTAGAATGTGGGGTAAAAAAAACAGTTGAAATGCTGTAGAAAGAATCTAAAAATAAACTGAATTGCAATGCAGCATTTTTATGTGGTTATGTTGTATTTTTACAAATCTCTGGTGAAAAATTAATAGTGCTGTGCAGTGTATGTTTTACAATAAAGATACTTTTAAAAATCTGAAAGTGTCTGATGTGATCATATATGCTGTTAAGCCATGCATAATGTGGGACCAGATTGTATGATGACTTTGATGAGAATGCTGGTGGGGCCATGTCAGTTTGTCAAGCATTTTGAATTATTTGTAAGATTGAAATATATACTGTATATATAGAGAATGTTTTGACTGTAAAAATATATGTCATGCATTCAGCAGGTTTGATGGTTTTTCACCCTCACCATGGGACATTTTGCCAGGTCAATGATTTTACAGGCAAGAACATCTCGACTTGCTACTGTTCTGAATTCTGCCATTCGAACCACTGCAAAAGAACCTTCACCAATTTTTCCTGAAAGAAAGTAACCGAGAACTGCAGTGAATTCCGAGTCTGAGACCACACCTGGATCCTCCTCTAAATTTTGTTCATTGTCTGCATTGCTGATCCCTGGGTGGATCCCTGAAGTGTTCTCCATGTTCAAAGAATGAGATTTATTGGAAAAGGTTAATAAAGAATTTATCAGAAGATTGAAGATTTATTGTGGACTTATTTCCCTTGCCTAAAAATGTTCAGTATATGTCCCCAAAGCTGGATATTCCAGGTAAATTTAAAACCTCTGTGATGACATCAGTTGTTTCCACTTTTTGTCTTACCACCACATCTTTACTGATCCTGTGTGGTTCGCTAAACTGAATCCATTTGAAAAACCGAACGCGACTTCAAGCATTGTTCGGCGTTTTAATTTTCATCCACGATTGCGGAGTTTTCACATGGGAATTGATGTTTGAATGAATGCATGTGTTGATCACTAAGAGAACGTGAAGTGCGAATCACAATTTTTTCGGAACTTCGTTGAGGTTCTTGAGTCGACGACGCTTACGGCTGCGTTTAAGGACACCTCATACTGAAGTCATTACTAGGAACTGTAACTTCTTCGAGTGTTTCGATGAGCAAAATGTCGTGTGGGAGTGTATTTTAGTTCAATAATTCGCTGAAGTGATATCAAGATAATCAGCTAGTGACGCTTACGGTTCGCTTTTTCAGTTCACTGATCTCTGGAAGACTTCCTGAACTGTTAGTGAGAATGGCTTCCGCCGACATTCTTGATTATGAGGCCGATGACATCGATATGGAGGAAGATGGGGAAGGTTAGTACACTGCATTTGCGTCTCAAACGTAGGTGTTGTTCAGGGATTTTTTTTCGTGCTGCATTGTTTTCAGGAATTTTTCGAAGGGGTATTCTCTGAGAAAATACCTGGGATGCACCCTTGGAATAAATCCACGCTATTTGGTTGACGGTTCTCATTTTCAGTAAATTTCATTCTCGATAATTCTGTTTTAGATGGTATTGTGCGGATGAAAGAGGCCGCGAAGCGCCGCAAAGGTCGTGGATTCGCGTCAGAAGGCACTACGAAGACTGAAATTAAGCACTACGAAGGAGTCGAAGCGGATGACGAAGACGATGTTGCGCAAAAATGTTGAGTTTTTGTCATTCTTCAGTGTGTTTTTGATGTTAACGTGCCGATCTGTTTTCAGCTGTTGAGGGTTGGATACTTTTCGTAAGCGGAGTTCACGAAGAAGCGTCTGACGATGAACTCCGTGACAAGTTCTCGGAATTCGGGCAGATAAAGAATTTCCATTTGAACTTGGATCGTCGTACTGGTTTTATCAAAGTATGTCTGAATTACTTGCAAGCTTCTTGTAGTTTTGAATTTGCTAGTGCGTCAGATGAGCATGTGTATCTCAGTGACTGCCCTTTTGTATGTGTGTTCAACCCTCTCGGTGCTGTGAGAAAATAACGAAACATCTCTTCAGCTTTAACAAAAAAAAAACAGAACCCGAGGATATCCTTACTGTGGAATTAAGTGTTCGTTTTAGTGTACAGAATTTAGTGCGTCATGCAGCCTTGAAATATCTAAGAATTTACTTCGAAATTTATGCCCGAGATAAAACGGAATTCACAACGTCGAGGGACTTTCCCTTTGGTAGATAGCAAAGTGGGGGAATCAATTCTGTTTCTCGAATCTTTGTCTAGTTCAAGCTCGTGAGTCTGTGCTTGTGAGGATTGTATCTCGACTTCTCTTAGTACCGTATTGAAATTCAGTGTATTTCAACGATGAAGAAGTACAGTATAACAATTTACTAAATTTCACATGCCTCTACTGAATTGACTTGCGTAACATTTTAGGAAATTCTTTCAACTTCTTTGCTTAAATCCGATATGAAGTGCTGCTCGGATAGCTTCTGTAATTATCCGTTTTTCCTGTGTTGAATTAATCTCAGGGCTACGCTTTGGTCGAGTACGAGAAACGTTCTGAAGCTGAAGCTGCTCGGGTGAACTTGGACAACACGGACATGCTTGGTCAAATCATCAGGGTAAACTGGTGTTTCGTTCAGCCTCCGAAAAAGTAAGATCTACTATCTTAATATCTAATCTATTTCTAATATTATGTATTTTGTGATTACTTACAGGGGGAAGAAAGATTTGAGGAAGCGCCGTAAATGAACCAAATTTCTCGCCGTTCAAAATTCGACGTTTTTTTGTTAACTCTCTGAACCTATGTTTTTCATTTGTCGTCGAAATGAAGTAAACGTTGTGGAATTTTTCCCTACTTCGGAGAAAAATCCTGACGAAATACGTGCGTGTATGTGTGTGTTCGACTCGGTGAAGAACTTTTAGTCGTTCTTCAGTCAATGGTGTTGAAATGACGCTCATGTTGTGCTTGATTCAGGATCCTTGTAAGTGTGAAACGATCGCGAATGCAGACTTCAGTGATGGGTTCCGTTAGAACGAATAACTCCGAGGAGAAGAAGGAAACCTTGAAAGGCAAAGAAAAAAGGTAAGCCATCGATCGTGCTTTTGTGTGATTTTCCTTGAGTGTCTTTTAAATCTTCGTTCGTGATCATAGTGAACTACGGAAACTATCGGAGGAAAGTTTAACGCGACAGCCCGAAGAAGTTTTCGACATAATATGTAAACTTGGCGAGGGGTGAGAAATTTTTTTTTGGAATAGAAACATTTTTTGAAAGCCCTGAATTCATTTTTCGTGTAGTTCTTATGGAAGTGTCTACAAGGCTCTGCACAAGGAATCCGGACAAGTGCTAGCGATCAAGCAGGTGCCTGTGGACACCGATTTGCAAGAGATTATCAAGGAAATCTCAATAATGCAACAGTGCGACTCTCCTTACATAGTCAAGTACTATGGCAGTTACTTCAAAAACACAGATCTTTGGGTGCGTGATTTTCAAATTTTTGTATTTAAACGTCTCAGTGTCCTGTGAATAATTTGCGGACTTATGATTATTTTTAATTTTGCTGAGCTGTGCGAGGGTTATTTCACAAATTTTGCCAATCCTGGGCCTCTGTTGTTGATTCTTGTTGATTTCATGAGATGGACGTGATTTTGAAAAGAGTGATACTGCAATTACTCAAGTACCATGTGCACTCAATTAAGAAGCGCACCTAGGTTTTTCAAAATTAATTTTCATAAAGTTGTATTACCGAGTAAGATGCGCATCCCATTTTTAGTGAATCTAATATTCCAATATTTTTCAAACATTCGTCTCTGAAGTTAGACATGAATTTAACCTTATTTCAATTTTTTTTTATCTGTTTCCATGAAAATATATTTTCTGATGAAAAAGATCAACAGGTCAAGTACAATGCTCACCTAAACTTCGACAATTTTTTGAAAAATTTTTACTTGCTCTTGAAGCACAATCCCCTTTTCGTTTCTCAATTGTGATAAAAAATTTGCACATGGTACCGTACTTGAATTTACTTTCACACCTCGTTTCCTCCAAAACTAATCTGTTCCTTGAATAATTACATGATGTGGAATTCTGTGATGTGAAAGGCTTTTTCCCCATTTGAGTGATTTGATTTGTTTCAGACGCTCGCAGGACTAAAATGATGAAATTTATAAAATTCGTGTTTTTTCCAGGATTGCATTTTTAATTTAAAATTGATTCATATGAAATGAAAGAAATCACGACAACTTCTTCGCTTAACTGTCTGAATTTGACGATAAGATTTAAAACTACGCTCTTATTACATCATTTCCCCATTTTAAAAAAGTTTAAATTAAAATTTGATTAAACTTTAAGCCTGTTTTGGTCGAACATTTTCCGACAAAATTTCAAGGACAAGAAATCTGTATCCTAACGCGGAGCGTATATTTGTTTTTCCTTTCAACAGATCGTGATGGAATACTGCGGTGCCGGTTCAGTGTCTGACATCATGCGATTACGAAAAAAGACTTTACAAGAAGAAGAGATAGCGACGATTTTGGCAGACGCTTTGAAAGGTTTGGAATATTTGCATCTGCGACGGAAAATCCACCGAGACATCAAAGCCGGGAACATTTTGCTCAACACAGAGGGTCATGCCAAGTTGGCGGACTTTGGAGTTGCTGGACAGTTGACAGTAAGTCTTTCCATCGGCACGAACTAAGATTTCTCCCTAATATTTTTTCTTATTACTACGTAATAAAATCAAAATAATTGCGTAATTCATCCTGGCCTAGCTTATCCTGTCGTAACCTATCTTCTATATGAGGCTTGAACTGAATTATGCGACATCTGGGTGATACAAAAAAAATATATTGCAAATATGCACTATATTGAAGTGGTTTGTTGATCATTAAGTTCTTTATGTTAAGCAAATTTCCCTTAGGTAACTATGGGACAATTTTTAATCGGTTCCAGATTTAGAAAATTGGAGTGGATTGAAGAAAATTATTCTAGAAGATTTAAAAAACTGGACAAGAATACGAAGAAAACATTTTTAAGTGATGAATTTTAATTACAATTTGTTGGGAACATGAAAAATAAAAGCTCTGAGGAAATTCAAATTCCCGCAGGATTATAATTCCATCTTTTTATTCCACTTTTTGTTTCCCATTTGGGAATCTACTGTCATAAATTCATAAAAATTTTCTTTTTAAAAATAAGTGGAGAAACAATTTTGGAGATTTTTCACTTGATCTGAGGTTGGTTCCTTGTGAAATTCGCTGCGTAAGGCGAGAAATATGCCCTAAAATGCGTTCGTTATGTAAGCCTTGTAAGGCATGCTGTGCTTTGGGCGTTCGTTGCTTGATAACTCACTGAATTAATCTTTAGAGTAAAGAATGCAGTCTTGTTTGCATTTCATTTACCGTAGCAAGTGTGGGAGGTCCTCAGACCCCAACACAAATATCAGGTTTTAGTGAAATAAGTTTATAGCACAATTGGCCGTTTGCGGCCTAAGGGTCCTGAACCCTCAACTTGTGTTTATCAGCAATGTCCAAATCCACAAATAATCTTTCCCAGCAATAAAAGTCACACAAATAAATCAGATTCATAATGTTTTTAATAAAAGATATTTCTGTTGTTATCTTGAATTGTTTGGAATTTTCGAGATATTTGTTTTTATGTACGACATGGCGTTTCCTACGCTGCGTCGTACTTTCTGTGCCTTTCCTGTTCCTGCGCTGCGGGCGACATCTAGTCGACCCGCGACAGCGAGATGAGAAACTGTTTTTTTTTTCTGAGTGATGAGTCCTGAATCAATGCCGTTTTAGACAAGTTTTTATTACTCTTGTTCGAAACTTTCTGAAGCTGTTTAACCTCAGCAAATTACACAAGATTCCAGCAGAGTAGTATTTATTTACTGTATTAACAGTCACAGAACAACTCAACACAAGACCTTGGAGAATTCCTACTGAGGATCTCTCTACACTGGTCAGCACACTAATGCCCAATTTTGGGAAGATGCTACTGGAGTTTATATACTCCAGAAAATTGGTACACAATATTGGAGTACCCGGAAGGGTACCTCCTAATTGAAGGACAGATCCGGGAGGGGAGGACGGAGTGCAAGGCTGCATCCTTCAACAAAGGTCGTTGTAATAATATATCATATTATTTAATACAGTATATTCTAACCTCGAGGATTGCACCGTCAGGAAGAGTAATTAATCTCTTCCCTTTTTCTCATCTTCTTCGTTTCACACCTGAGTCGTATATTATTTTCTACGACTCAGTTCAGAGTTGTTCTTTTCATACCACTCTTTTCTGCTCACAATTATCATCAAGTAATTTCCTGATGATAACATGTGTAAATCGCAAGTTTTTTTTTCTCTCAGGATACCATGGCCAAACGAAACACAGTGATCGGCACTCCATTTTGGATGGCACCCGAAGTGATTCAAGAGATTGGCTACGACTGCGTGGCGGACATTTGGAGCTTGGGCATTACGGCGTTGGAGATGGCGGAGGGAAAGCCGCCGTACGGAGACATCCACCCCATGCGTGCCATTTTCATGATCCCCACGAAGCCGCCGCCGTCGTTCAAGAATCCCAACAACTGGTCGTCGGAATTCATCGAATTCGTGGCGCGATGTCTGGTGAAGTCGCCGGAAGAACGCGCCACTGCCAGCGAGCTGCTCCAGCACGATTTTATCCAGGCGGCGAGGGCGCCGTCGATCCTCAGTCAAATGATCGCCGATGCCCGGGAGATCCGCGAGGCGCAAACGGGATCCTTTCTGGATCTCCTGGGCCGAAGGATCGACGTGGACGAGGAGCAGAACAACACGATGGTTCGGGGTCTCAGCGATGGAACGCTGGTGCCTGGCGGCGGCGGCACGTTGCGAGGCGGCAGTGAGCACGTGTATGAGAATTTCCCGATTCGCGGCAAGGCGGTCGTGGTATCGTCTTCGAGGGATGACGACGCCACGATGCGAGCGCCACGAAGCGGCGGCGGCGTGGATGAAGTGGAGTCTAACCTGGGTACAATGGTGATTAATGAAGATGACGACGAGTCGAGGAATGGGGACGAGCGCGGCGGCGGAATGGGGACTGACCAGGATGACGAGGAAGAATCTACCATGAAACGTATGTTTTTTTTTTTTTTCTTTTTTTCAATCGTGTAATTCTCTTTTTTATTTTGTCGAATTTCTTGATGATGTTGGTGGACGTGCCTCATCGCATTCTGAAAAGAAAACAAAAAACAAAAAATAGAGTGATTATCCGGATGATGGACGCTTCGCAGAATGAACTTGATCTGCGACATATTCTTGCTTTGGATAGTAGACTGATCATCCTTGAATAAAATTGAACGTCGCTTTTTGAACTTTGCTCCTAGAAAAATTGGATAAAGATTAAGTTTGAGAAGAAGCATGCGCGTGATATTCAAGTAAATACGGTAAATCCGAATTTAAATTTTAACTTGAACTGTGGTCAAATTGAGTGTTGATTCTCCGCTGTTACCATTTTTAAAAAAATTGTCCGCTCAAATTCGTCCTGAATTCCCTGTTTGAGATCTTTAAAAGAAATTTCTACATTTTGCACATGACGCGAACCCCTTTTTTTTACGCAAAAAGTTACTTGAGTAATATGGTATCCATTCTGTGTAGCTTGGTTCAGGATTTTTTATTTTTATTTTTTGCCCATGAACTTCTTATTGGAACGGAATCAAGTCCACTATTTTTTATGAGTAGGGGTTTGAAGTAAATTGAATTTGTGCGGCTTCTTTTTTTTTTTTTTGACGAGGTTCGTTTCTTTTCGTGTAGGACACTCAACCGGTGACACGGACAAGCGACCCCGACCCTTTTTCCTGGAGCACTTTGACAAGAAGGACGCCGCCGAGGCGTTGCGGAAGCTGGACGCGGACCGAGAAATGACGGCGGAAGAGCAGAAGGCATTCCAGAGCCAGCTGCAGAAGCAGTTGCGCGAGATCTCGCAGCCGACGGCCAATTCCGCCGCTGCCACCGGGGGCTGCGTGCATCAGCAGCAGCACCTCTACAACAACAACCACGGTCTGCTGCAGCAGCAGCAGCAGCATCATCAGTCCGGATGCAGCAGCCCGTGTCACCCGCAGCAGGGCAAGGTTGTCAGCGACGGGCATTACGCCAATGTGCCGCCGATCCCGCCGCCGGCAGACACGCGTCCACCGCCGCGATACCAACACGATATCGAATTTGTGAGTTTTTTTTATCGTTTCCGGGAGAATTGTTCAAACTCAGAGCCAATATTCTTCTATTTTTGGACGCAACAGAAAAAATGATGTTTGTGACTCTTTCGGAAAAATCTCTTGTGGAAGGATTGGAAGAAGAAATTATCGTTTCAAATGAGCTCGTTCCATACTGCACGTGTCCAGAATAGCAAAAATTAGAAAAATACCAAATTGGCTTCAAGTTCCACTCGCACCTTTTTCTCAAAAGTTATGCTTGTAACGCGCGTCATACTTGAGTGAAAATTCAATTCCGCAAAATTTTTAAATGTTTGGTGCGCTTCCTACTTTCAACGCGTTCGAATGAGTTCTAAAGTTTTAACGTTTTTTCCTATCGAAAAGTGTTGTTCTGCCGATTTATTGACGCGCATCAATTAAACAAAATTGCAGAAAAAGCGATCTCTTGATTGTGACGCGTGCACCCTTTTTTTTTTTAGTTTTATGTTGGAGGGAAAAGGTGCGAGTGGGAATTGAAGTAGATCTGAGATTTTTGTACCCTCCCCTAGATACGAGGGTTCTAACAAAAGTTCTCGGAGTAGCGATGAAAATGGCCTACAGTTGAGCTGAAAAATTTTTTTTTCCTCAGGGAAAACATATTCTTTGGCACACAAAAAAGTATCAGCCCTGTTTGACGAATTTTTTTGAATTTTTTTCATAATTCACCCTGGCAGAGTTTTGCTCTCCACTCAAAACATGAGGCGCCCTTTTTTGTTGTAGGCCAGCTTTCCCTTCAGAATTTTTGAAATCAACTTGACATTCTTTCTAAGGGTTGCCTCCAGGTCATCCAAGACAATTCCGCCTTTTTCATCAACAGCCGCCTTCACAGCCACCACATTGGCCGCCACTTTGGCGGCTGTGAAGGCTGCTGTTGATGAAAATGGCGGAATTGACTTTGAAGATCTGGAGGCAACTCTTAGAAATAATGTCAAGTTGATTTAAAAAATTCTGCAGGGAAAGCTGGGCTACAACAAAAAAGGGCGCCTCATCTTTTGAGTGGAGAGCAAAATTCTGCCAGATTGAGTTATGAAAAAAATTCAAAAAAATTTGTCAAACAGGGCTGTATGCCAAAGAATATGTTTTTCCTAAAGAAAAACTATTCTTCAGCACAACTGTAGGCCATTTTCATCGCTACTCCTAGAACTTTTGTTAGAACCCTCGTATGTGCCTTCGAAAATTTAAAAAATGCAGTGCAATATATTTTTGCATAATTTCGCAATGCATATACATTTTTTTTTTTTGCGCCACGATTTTTTAGTTGAGCTATTTGACGTACGAAGACCTGGAAGTCCGCATGCAGGCCCTGGACGGCGAGATGGAACAAGAAATTGACGAACTCCGACGCCGATATCAAGCCAAACGCCAACCCATACTCGACGCCATGGACCAGAAGCGCAAGCGGCAACAAAACTTCTGACGCCGCTGGTCCTCGTTTTTTTTCTGCGGAAAAGAAAAAAAAAAAGTAATTCCCGCTGCTGTGCTACTGTGTGTGATGACCGAGCTACCCTTCAGAAAAATCGTACCTTTTCTTCTTATTTTCTGTTGTTTGTATTTCGAACTTCTTTTTTTTTCAGCATCGTCGAAAGGCAAGTGGAACACAAGTTTCATCTTCTTCTTCTCCGTATCTTTTCGAGGGTTGTTTGATGAATTTTGTCAGTCCCGTGCTTCCAAAGTTTGATTCTGAGTAATTTTTTTTTTTCGACGGAGTAAAGCTTGCTTCATTTCATACACGTTATCAATGCAGTAAAATTCCAGATCTCGTTGAAACGAATTTTCTTGTTTGTCCCATCAGTTTCTCCGTGGGCGCCGTGTTTTAAAAATTTCGTTTTAACCAACTCATTTTAGGCTGTTATCTCGGTATAACGACAGGTCTTGAATCATCTGTTGCAGAAGCACTTTGCGATACCGTATTCCTCACCCATTTCCCACAAGATATCGTTCTAAAATGTTTTTAAAACTATGAATCTTGATGCAAAAAAATTATCATGCCCGTGGGAGTACGTTGTAACTAGATTTTATTCAACTTTGAATCCATACGAGTTTTTACTGAGTAAATTTGAATTGGCAAAATGAAAATATACCCCTTTCTTGGCAGAAATGCAGCATCTTTGAAAATTCGCACATGTCAAGGTGCTGCGGGATATTCTAAACGTATTCAAAGATTTTCCTTATTCACAGGGTTTCGAATTTGACAGCGTTTTCCCCTTGAGAATGTGTTCTAATCTTGATAATTTTTAAAGTAGTGGAGGAAACAGTTAATCTTAAATTTAGATTTCTTAGCCGAAAATTGAGGCTGCAATTGTAAAAATGTTAGCAGATGATTTTCTTCTTTATTTTTGGAAGCACGGTGAATTCAAGGCACTTTAACCAACTGTCAATTTTCATGAACCACCCCTTTTAATGGAAAAATTTTTTTTTTTTGGAAAAATTTAAACGAGAAAATATGATTTGAATGCTGTGACGCCGATTGCTCCTGGTTCTGAAAAGCAATATTTAATTGTATCGTGTTGTCATTGTTTTTCTGCCGTTTTACATCAGGCACACGTCTCACTAATATAATCAAAAAATTCTACTATCAAAGAAATTTTTATATTCGAACATTTTTTGAAAAACACTTTGGAATTTTTTCAAAAATTCTGTCGTTACGCTAAAATCCGGCGAATTTCGGATCAGTAATAAAACCTACTTTCAATTCAATTTTTCACGCAAGAAATTCAATTTCAGTCATGATTCGCAACATTTGTTTGCTAATCAAATTAACGTCTTTGTAAAAATTTCGCATTCAAAATTCTCATGATCAGAAAATCGTTTCCATGAGAAACCGGTTCTTAGACCTGCGAGGATTTCTTCGAAAAGATTTTCAAATCATTCGCAATACTTCACAGCACCAATTTTAATGGAAATTTGGAAGGGAACGTGATTTCTTTTCAGTGATTCTCAGCATTTTCAACACTTCTCTTCGATTCCCTTAAAACTGAGTCGGCAAAAATTGAAACAATCGTCTCAAAACGACGAAAAATTCTTCTCGAAATCACGTGCATCTTCAGAAAATTCTCCAAGAGTGACAAAGCCTTTGAACAAACTCTCTTTCTAATTAATCATTAAAAAAAATCCCACTGATTTCGTAACTCTTTCTGAAGTAATTTGAAAAAAAGTTTACGACAACAATTTTACATATTCGAAGAGCTTTTCTTCTCTTTAAAAAATCCTGGGTGGTTACGAATGAACTTGCGAAAAAATTGCCAGCCAGTTCCCTGAAAAATTTCCGATCTCTCCAAAAACACCCGACAAAAAGGAACAGAAAACCGGGATGCGATAAAAAATACATGTACGCGTGATAAAGACACGGAAGGAGTCCCGGAATTCATAATTACCGGCAATAAAGTAAAATATACAAAGTAATAAAATGAAAACATAGGAGACTCCAATCCCTTGTTTGTTCGCTGGAAAAAAAGCGAAGGAAGCACCAGTGGATTCCATTCATACGTCACACATGAATGAATGAATGCCTCGATTTGTATCCAGAAAAAAAATCGAATGTGCCGGAAAAAAAACATACACACACACACACTCAAATTATCAAACCGACAATTCTTTTCTTTTTTTGCGCGGGGAAAAAATCATAAAACATCAAGACTTGATCATCGTCCAAAAAAAAGGAAGATTGGATTTTCAAAAAGCGAATAAAAACTCGAATGAAACCAAGTGAAAAATTGTAATGGAAAACTCAACTTGGTGAGTCACACCAAGAAAAAAAAAAAAAAAAAAAAATTTTTTTTTTTTTTTTTTTTTTTTTTTTTTTTAGTTTGGTGTCTTTGAAACCTGTGTACATTACTTGGAAATGAAGTTGTTTGCATCCCATTCTTGGCACCATTCCGTAGGGCTTCGTGGGAACTGAACGCTATCGAGAATCCAGCTCGGAAATAATTCTTTTGCATGGACCCGATTTTTCATTTTATACCTTTCACGCATGGTTGCCACTTTATAACCTTGTCAATTGACGAGTTCAATTTTGAACGCTTTTAATTAAATTTCCAGATAATCTGAGCTTTTGTGAATGATCCGTTGGAGTATAAATATTACCCTCTTTTTGATGATTGCTAAAGTTTTCTGCGTTCGGGAAATACACATTTCTTCCTTTTTTTTTAATGCATTCCATGAACATTTCGTTGTAAAGATAAATTTCCATGATATTCTCAGTACAGTATGTATAGCAAATTTTTGCCTTGATCATGTGTGCGATTTTTTACAAATTGGCAGAATATGGGAAAACCAACTTTTTCATAATTGAAAAACCGTGAAAAATATAAATTGTGATCTTTTCTTAACGTGCAATCTTTTTGTGTTGAAAATTACATATTTTCATGCAGAAAATTCATCATTGCAAGAAGTATGAAGCTCTAATTTTTCAAGTGATTTTAGGAAATTTTGAGATGGAGAATTTCTGAAATACTATAATTATGAAGTATATCAAAAGTTGAGTTTTCTATATGATTTTGTCCAAAGAAGTTATGAATGATGATAATTCATCCCACATTTGTTGTGGAAGTACAGTACTTTACAGCATCTTTTTGAAACTGTTTCCCCATGAAATTGCAATCCTGCATATTCGAAGAATTAATTGAATGTCGAAATACGGCGAATTTGTTCTTGGGTCCCTGGGAGTTCGTTGTAACGAGATTTTTACTCTAACAGTACGTATTTGATTACAGAGTGGGAGAACGTCGAGTTTGTTGGCGCCGATCATGCTTCTCTCTGGACACGGCGGGGAAATCTTCAGTGGGAAATTTCACCCGGATGGCGAATTCCTGGTATCTGCAGGCATGGACCGAGACATTCTCATCTGGAAAGTTTACGGGGAGTGCGAAAATATCCACGTCATGAGCGGGCATTCCGGGGCTGTCTTGGATTTGCAAGTGAGCAGCCTCTTTTTTTCGTCGATGCCAATGTTCGGAAATTCGGAAAATTTTGTTTTCGTATACTGTTCATTTTTTTTATGGTGACTTTTCTTCTGGAGATTATTATCGTCATTTACTCGAGTACGACGCTCACCTTTTTTTCTCAAAATTCCGTGGGGGAAAAAAGGGATTGCGTTATAAACGGCGATACATTTTTTTTTAAGTTGTAGAAGTTTAGGTGTGCATTATATTCGATTCTGATGAGGCATTTTGGATCAAGTTCAACAGAAAAACTTTTTGTAATGGAAATAATTAAAATTGGTTGAATTCTAGATTAATTCGTGTCTTACTTCAAATTTGGATTTTATCATTTTTTTAAATACAGTATTGCTGTTTTAAAGTTAGTAAAAATGGGGTCGGAGATAAAATTTTTTCAATGAGCTTGAGTAAATACGGTATTTTTAATTCAATGAACCGGCGAAAAATCAACGAATACGAGCAATGTTTTAATGATTTGAATGACGCCTAGGTTTGTTTTATGGTGGAAGTATGTGGCTATTTGATGAAGATGATCAAAATTTTTTTTTTCCACCCAAGAAATATCGTAGTTGTTGGAATTGATTTCTTTGGCATTTCAACGTGAAAAATCGATGGAATTTTATTTTGTGTGTGGCATCATTGCAGTTGTCGACTGACGGGGAACGCGTGTACACGGCGTCGACTGACAAGACCGTCGGGATCTGGGACCTCGTCGAAGGAAGAAGAGTGAAGCGGATCAAGGCCCACGGGGGTTTCGTCAATTCTGTCTGTGCGGCGCGACGGGGGCCGCCACTGCTCGTCACTGGCTCTGACGACGGCACTGTCAAGGTATCCATTCCGTGTTGTTTTTTTTTGCGTCAAAAAAAACGTGACCTCGTCTTTTCTGTGCGATTATTTTTTGCTACTGTATTTTTCGACTTGCTTTGCGATTTTTTTTTCGGCATTGGGGTTAGTTCGTGAAGTGCAAAATTTTATCAAAAGCCCAAGAGATACACGTTCAAGGACAAGTTATGCTATTGCCCGGGTTGTTGATATATTAGCAAGGAAAAATCTGTTTTTTTTTCGAACTTGAAAAAAATAAGAGACTCAGGATTTTTACCGTATTTACAAATTTACGCAACCCCTAGGGGTTACGCAACCCCCAACCCCCCCCCCCCCCCCCCCCCAGATTTCTTCCATGCGCAAATTGAAAATTTCGATAAATTGGGGAATTTAAGCATCCACTCTTGTTGTTCCTTGCTCCCACTTCAGCGCATTCCGAAAATGTAATTGTTGGCCATTTTTTTCGGAAGGAACTTTGTTGACATGAACAAGGATTTAATTTGAGAAAATTTCGCGAAAAAAAAACTGGGTGGTTAATAGAGTTAAATCGCGTTGGAACAAATACCGTTACAATAAATGTTCAACAGATTCTCCAGGGAGAAAATTCCTGTCTAAAGCACGCACAGTCTGAAATTTCTGATCCCAAATTTGACTGACTGGTTCTTTTTAGCGTGGATGGAAGTTGTAATCAATGATGAATGTGTTTCCAAGTGGCTCTATGCAATGATCTCCCAAGATGAAAATATTGGTGCTTTTTTTTCAGAAGATCACTCAGTTTTTCAAACAATGATAAAAAAATCTGGAAATGCCAGAAAAGCAAGATATAATTTATTACAGGCAGGTCTGACGTGAGCATTGTTTCAAGTCAATAATTTTGAAGGAAAAAAAAAACGCCATGACAAATTATCCAGTAAAACACACTTTTTCTGAAGTCCCCCGAGAAGCGTGTTGTGACGAGATTTTACTGTATTCCCTTGAATTGGGACAGGTGTGGGACACGCGTCGTCGTGGAGAACTGCACACGCTTCCCGGCGCCGGCTTCCCGATCACGTCCGTCTCGTTCACCGACACGGCGGAATCCGTCCTCACTGGCGGCACGGACAACGAAATCCGGTGTTGGGACTTGCGGCGCCTCGCGACCCCGTCCCTCCAACTCCGCGGACACACGGACACGGTGACGTCGCTGTGCCTGAGCCCGGCGAAATGCAGCGGCGCCCACGTGGCGTCCAACGCCATGGACAACACGATCCGGGTCTGGGATGTGCGGCCGTATTTCAAGGGCGACGGCACGCGATGCACGACGGCGTTGACTGGGCATCAGCACAATTTTGAGCAGAATTTGATCAAGGTGGCGTGGTCGCCGGATGGGCGGCGGGTCGCCAGTGGGTCCGCCGACCGGTGCGTGCATATTTGGGACGTGACGAGCGGACGCCTCATTTATCGCCTGCCTGGGCACAATGGGAGTGTGAATGACGTGCAATTCCACCCGAACGAACCGATCAGTGAGCTTTTCTTTTATTTTATATGTTTAGGTTTGTAGCAGTTGAACCTCTGTAAGTCGAATTTCTGGGGACCAGGAAAAAAATTTGACTTGAGGAGGTTTTGATTTTTGGAGCTTTCCACTTGAGGAAACGAACACTTTTGTTGTGAGGAGAAGTGAAAAAAGTGTGAGAAATCATAAATGAGGATATTCTGGGCCTTCACTTGCTCCTGAATGAGTTTTCACCTTGCTGAACTTGGAGAACAGGGGTTCATTTGTTATATTTGTCTTTCACTTCCTTTCAAGATGCATCAAATTATTTGTTTCAATCATTTTCTCTTCCATATTTCAAGGAAATAATAACAAGAAGGTCTGAGAAAATTTGACTTACAGAGGTTTTAGCAAAAAAGATTTTGAGTTGGGGAGGTTTTTAATTCATTGATTCTAAAGGAATTCAGACAGGGACTTGGAAAAAATTCGACTTAGGGAGGTTCAACTTATCAAGGTTCACCTGAAATGCTTCTCTTGGTTTTTCTTTCAATAAATGAGTTATAGTAGAAGATTATCCTCGATAACTCGAACCTCCCCAAGTCAAACACGGTACCTCCCTAACGTATTTGAGAAGTATTTGACAGAGACTTGAAAAAAAATGCGATATAGGGAGATTTTGGAACTGGGAAAGTTCGAGTTTAAAAGGTTCGACGGTATTGCGTACATAATTTTTTTTAGCATTTTTTAATGTACCGCTAATTCACTGGAAGTACAATTGAAAAAAGGCGAAGTCTGCCAGTGACATCTACCCGCGTTAAGGTACTTGATGGTTGGAACGTATTGAAAACGTAACAGTTTACTTGGATGTGTATTTGAAAATGTTATCCACTTGGAGCGTTTGTCAGTTTTTTTGTGAGCCTTTCGGATTCTGTTTTGTCTATGCATTTCGTTTCATGTCGGGAATCTTCATGATTTTCCTTTTTCTTCTTTGTTTCAGTCATGTCGGTTGGCAGCGACAAGCAAATCTACCTCGGTGAGATTGAGTCTTGATGGATGCTGGAAATGCCGTTTTTTTACATATGCTGCGATCACGTTTCTCGGATCTTCGTCATGTTCGTTTTTTTTTTTTTGGTCTTGAAAATGACTTGAATTGAAAAATGTGTTCGAAATCGTCGGGTTTTCTTGGATGAATTCATGTGAGAGAGAAAGTGAAAGAAATTTAATAATGGTTGATTGTGCATCATCAGGGACTGAAACATTCTCGACGAATTCGTAATTCTCAGTGCAGTGAGTGCGAGTAAATTTTTTTTTAATTTCGGTGAGGATGTGGGAAGATATTCCGCGCTCGCCGTTCATGAACGTCTTCGACAATCGTGGAATGATGTTGCCCTACGATTGTTTGCCGGGTCCCTTGGATCCGCCTCACCAGGCCAAGTTGGCCAGGCACTTTTTGCTTCATATCCCGAGGGTTATTCCGGATCAGAAGGGACGGTTTGATGGGGACGACATCTTCAAGAAGCTGGGCAGAGAGGCTGAGGTGAGCGAACTATGAATCCCTCAATGTTCACTCAAATGTGGGGGGAAAAATAAGTACCTTCACTAATTTTGAGGCTCGGTTTTTGATGCCTTTTTGGGCATCAGAAATGGACTGCTATTTGTAAGATTTTTTTTCACGACGTCCGATTTCTTCAGAATGAAGCCATTTTGTTTCTCTCATGCTTCAGTTGAAAAAAAAAATAACTTGGACTTTTTTCAAACATTTCTGGAAATCTAAATTCTTCGCTCTTGAACAGAAAATACGATAGTAAATATTTCAACGATTGAACTCCAGTTTTTCGAACGGTTTACATGCATATTTTTTTGGATCATTTTATGTCTCCCCGCCATTTTTATACAATTTTCCTTTTAGCCAATTTAAATTGCGGAGGAAAAAAAGCCATTCTTCTTAATAGGTACGAAGACTTCAACGAAGATCAGGGGACAAAAAAAAATTCCGTGTACAGAGAAAATCGTTTTAGAGAGAGAAAGTTTATCTGTATTCGGGACTTCGAATTGATGAATTTTAAATTTCGGCTTGTTCGAGTGAAATGAAGTAACCCGAACCGTGCTGCTTAATTCGATTAAATCCTGCATTGGCAGTTTAAAGTTCAGAAAGGACAATTGCTAAAAATTTGCATAATTTTTCAAGGAGTTTAATTTTTGGATCTATACGGGAGCTGGAAAAATGTTTTCGACAAAGCTGGACGATGATGATGAAGCACAATGAGAAGTGAACCTTCCGACAGGAAAAAAAAATAATGTGGAATTATTTAAACTTGAAGGCTGAAATTCTTTTTGCAGGTCAGGTACACTGGATATCGTGACAGACCGATCGAAGAACGAAGAGCTCGGTTCCAGAATGGCGTCAGGGATGGACACACTGAGTTGGTGAGTATCTACAGTACTTTAGTTCTTGAACAATGCGTGATATTTCATTTGTAATAAATCATTTTTTTTAACCTTTGTGTGAGCTGGGAGGCTGAATGAAAACGCTGAGAACGTTAGAAAAAAAAACATTATTGCGTCGTTGAATCGATCGTGTGATTAATTTTACGAAACATTTTTTTTTTATTCCTTTTTACGTTTCCGAAGACTTTCTTGGGATCTGGTGTGAATTTCCAGCTGATCTTCACCCCGACTGCAAATGCTTTCCCTGGACCACATGCTCCTCTTATGCACGGACCTCCTGCGGATTTCGATTCTGAGCCTGGAAAGGTAAATTGCAAACTGCGCCAAATTTTTTTTTTTGTGAATCGAGATTTTCTTCATATCGTTGGCGATTCTGTGAACGATTTTCTCAACTACATTGCCGAAAGTTGCTTTCTGAAATGTCTGGTAGGTTTCGCCTGAAAGAATTTTGACAAAGACGTAATGAAGAAAGAGTTTCAAGTGGCTAAATTGACTTCATTTTTAGAAGCAGAGACTTCTTCAATGCTGGAAAATTGAATGTGCGGTTTATTTAATGTGGAAATCATTGTACAATTAAATATCTTTCAACAAACGATTTTTGGGGGCACGAAAATACAATAAATTCGTTTCAACAAAAAATTAGTTATGAAGTAACTCATTTAAAATTTTTGGTATTTGAAAGGGGATACACACAAATCAAGACAGACAATTCAAGACTGGACAAATGGAAACAGAAAATTTGAGACAGGGCCAATTGGAGACAAGGATAATTTGAGGCAAAGAAATTTTGAGACAGGGACAAATAGAGACAAAAACTATCTTGATGAGGAGAGCAATCTTTGGTTGGTTCAAAGGTTTGAGTTTTTCCTTGACGAGGAAAACTCACTTGACAGTGATGATGGACAAAAAGGCTAAGCACCCTGGTATCATGGACTTTTCACCAAACAGTGCGATTTTTGTTCATTTTTGCGCCTTAAACATAAGATAATAGGGAGAAACACAGTCAAGTCATTTTGTCTCAATATATCTGTCTCGAACTTTCAAATTCTCAAAATGTGTTTGTCTCAATTTTTCCACGTATAAAAAGTTTTGGTCTAAAATTGTCCTCATCTCCAAAAGTTTCTGTCTCAAATTGTCCTTGTCTCAATTTGGCCCTGTCTCCATTAGATCTTATCTCAAATTGGCCCTGTCTCAATTTGTCCTTGACTCATTGGAAAGGGACCAATTGGAAGTTGTTATAAAAAGATTTGTTTTGAAGAGTTCTATTGTATGTATGTATGTATAAAATACTATCGAAGTCCTCGAGTCCTACTCATAAAGTTGCATGTTTGGTACTTTGTTTTCTAGAAATGGTACTGGAACAAAGTCTGGTAATATCCAGAAAACTGTTGCAAGTCTCTTTTCATAAGTAAACCTAACTTGGCGAAGTGGAACATAATTTAAACTCTTTGATTGTGAGATTCAAACGATTCCAGTGACACCTATGTGAAAGCAAGGAAAATTCAGAGATCGTTTGGAAATTTAAGTAAAAACAACCCCATGATTAAGCACTTTTGAATTATTGACATTTTTCATTCGACCCATTAAAAAATAAATTGAATTATAATTGATTTTGTTGTTTCTTCAAAGGTGCACATCAATGCTGGGATCATCCTGAACGGTGTCTGTGTGAGATGGAAAGGTTGGGTCGACTTGGAACGATTGGACGGTTCGGGTTCGCTGGACTTCGACGAGCAAAGCGCTGAGGTGTCATGTTTTGAAAAATGTGTTTAATCATTTTTGTGAAAGAAAAAGATGACTCAAGTTATTACCTGTATCAGAAAAAACAAACGTGTGAATGTTTTTAAATTTATATTCAGTTTCTTTCAAGGTTTAACCGTTTATTATTCAGGAAGCTTTGTTCGTAGCGTAAGGAGATTTAAATGTGGCTGTGTTATTCGATCAGAAAATCAAGTTTGCCTAAAGAAATTAATTTCCATGTACTGTACAGTACTGTAATAACAAAACTGTCAAAGCATCATTCGCTCTAGAATTATGCGAATATTGAAAGCAAAATTAAAATTAGGAAACAAGGTTTGCCTTATTGCATCAATAATTATAGAACACACCCTAGAACAAAATTCGCTAGTGTCTTTATTGGAAAACTAGTGCGAAAAAATCTCGTTGCAACAAAACTTGTGGGGACTTGAGAAAAAGTTTGTTATAAGAGATAATTTTTTATTCTGAGATTTTCAAAATTTTTGATCTATGGGAAGATTTAAAAAATTAAACTTGCATATGTATTCAACAGCTTCCTTCTTTGACCTTTCAAATGTTTTTCAGTGTTTAAAAAATAAGTCCGCACATGCGACGTATCTCGTTATAACGAATTCGTCGGGACCAGCGAAATCGCTTCGTTGTAAATAGCAAAAATTCGTTATAAAAGAACTGTTGCAATGTTATGTTTATTGGGCCGGGACCTAAAACCCAATGTCGTTGTAATCGAAAATTTGTTACAACGAGGAGATTCTGCCGTTATTGTTTTTTTGTTCGTTCTTTTTTTAAGGCTCGAGTTTTCAAAGTTCAATTGTGAATTTCGCTTGCTTCACATTCCCTGTCTGATTTTCATGTATGATTTCAATATTTTTTTTTATCAATAGCGTGAAGATGCGTTGCTGAAGGAACAAGTGAGGCACTACAATCAGAGAATCCAGGGGTTCGACGACAGGTTTCATCCCGGCCACCCCATGCACCATCATCACCACCATCACCCGGGTGCTGTGCACCCAGCATTTCCAGCCCATCATCACATTCGTGACTGACATTCCCTGGTGATGGGATAATGATAATGATGGGAAATAAACAATGCATGATGCATTACCGTACAGTACCCTGTTCCAGCTAGAGGGCGCTGATGTTGGATGGTTTCTATGCTTTCAAAAGTACTGTTATGTTCTTCTTGCTTTGTTTTGCATCACAGTTGGTTGTGAATTACTTGTATTGTGTTGTAGTATATATACTGCTGTATTTCCATGATGTGTATCAAGTGTATGTTGTTTTTGTCTGTGAAATGAGACCGTTATTATACATGATCTGTTTGTATGACGATTTCATTTTATTTATTCTTTACACTTGTCTGGTTTGAGCTGAATTGAAATACTGTATTGTATCCAGCAACTAATTTGAACATTTTTATGGTGCTTTCAATTGCAGGTGATGAGTGTGAATCAAGTGAGGATTATAATGGAATTGGAATACAGTCTAGCCTCAATTTAGTGCCACCATTCCTCCTGGCATATTTTTTGGCACTAAGTTCAGGGAATTATAAGAGAGGGGATTACTTGAGGGTTTCTGTTGTATGAAAAATAAGATTGTTTACAGAATGCTCATGCCACCCCTGCTTTTTTTTTTAGAGAAAAAGTCATGCCATATTATGTCTATAGTGAAAGAGGAGAGCTGTTTGTTGAAGTATTTTTTGAGGTTGAGTTTTTATAAAGCGCCAATGCTTGTGAAGGAATCACCAGTGTTTTCACAAAAGCTTACACATCCTTCTCAAATTTCAATGAAGAAAGTGGTTATATACTGTACAGGTGAACCTTGATTAAGTCAAACCTCCCTAGTCAAATTTTGTTCAAGTCCCTGTCTAAAATCCCTTAGAATCAATGCAGTAAAAACCTCCCCAACTAAAAATATACAAGTACAACAAAAAGGTTTTTTCAGAACTGTGAATTTGAAAATTGAATGTTTTTCAAAATTATCCAAAATTTCATGTGGGCATGGGGATGTGATTTTCAGTTGTTACCTGTTATGCAACAGCTAAATTAATTTGATTATCTGAGGTGGCTTGATGGTACCCTCCATTGATAGCTTTGTTTTAATTGTTGAATAATAACTGCAGAACATTGGGATTAAGATAATTTGAGACTGGGGCTCATTCCCCTTTAAGGAATACAGTGAGACCCCAAGATGCAGATATAATTGGTGCATCAAGAGTGCCCCCAAGTTGAAATGTCCCTAAGTCAAGTCTTGTTTTCCTATAGACTTACATAATATAGTTTTTAATTGGTGTTTTGTGGAAGAAATATTCTTCAGAATTCCCTGAAAAAAATTGTTTACAACTTGAATTTGAATTAGAGAAATATCTGTTTCTTGTAATTTGGCCTAAAATGTATTTGCAATTTTATCACAAAATGTCCCTATGTTGAGTCAGTGTCCTCGTGTTGGGCCTTATTTATTGAATTTTTCTGTGAAAATAAGTGTCCGTATGTCAAATTGTCCGCAGGTTGAGGTGTCCGCATGTGGGATCTCACTTCAGGTATTCCAAATCAAATCTATATACTGTACTGTACTTCCCTTGACAGACGTTGCTTTCATATATCAGCTTACACAGTTGAACCCCACCCAACAGACCTCCTGCACAACATTTTTTTGCACACTACTGACTGCCTCTGGAGTCAGTTTTCTGTCCTGTGCAACAGACCAAATTTGCATGACAGACTTTATGGTTTCCACTGCTGGGAGATGTGCATCCCTCACATCATCCCCCTTCCTTCCAAACTTAATTTAAGTAAAAAAAAAATGTCATTTTCATTGGTGTGAATGTGTGTGTGTTGCTGTTTTAAGCTCTTGGTTGTAATCTTGCTTTTTTTGCATAAGTGTTATTGCAGATATGAAAAGTGAATATGTCCAACAAGAGTGGCAAAAAAAGGAAACTCATCACTCTGGATGAGAAAAGAGTGATGATTCAAAGAATTGGAAGTGGTGAAAAACAGACTGATGTGGCAAAGGAGTATGGACTGTCCAAGCAAAGCATCAATTCAATCTGGACAAACAGGGAAAAAATCATGGCTGCTTGTGAGACCACTGGCAAAGGTGTCTCAAGAATCCACAACAAAAGGCATAGACATCCAGTGATGGATGAAGTGGAGAAGCTTCTCCTCCTGTGGATAGAAGACATGCAAATGAGAGGGGATCCATTGTCTGGGGAGCACATCTGTAGCAAGGCCAGGCAAATATATGAGGAAATCATCAAGGATTATCCTGGAGAAAGCTGTGATTATGATCATGAAGAAGAGGAAGAGGAAAAGAGGAAAGGTTTCAGAGGTTAGTACTTCAAACACATTGAGTGATCTTTTAGTGAAAATATTAAAATCATGAAATTCTCTTGATTTCAGCTAGCAATGGCTGGTTCTACAGATTTTTAAAAAGGACTGGAATCAGGACTGACAAAATGACAGGAGAAGAAGGGGATCTGCTGCCAATAATAGCCTGCCAATGTGTACTGGATGATGATGATGGAGAGGACAACAAGGAAATGCTTGCTGAAATTGTTGCCACTGCCAGAAATCTGAACATGGATGTGGATGAAGAAGATCTTACAGAACTTGTTGAAGAAAATGCTGAACATCTGAGTGTGGAAGATCTCAGGGAAATGGCTGCCATGAAAGAAAATGAAGAACAAGGATTGCCTAAAACACAGCAGGAGGTTCCCATCAAAACAGCTGACATTGAGCAATTTTTGAAAGGATGGGAAAGAGTTCAAGATTTCAGCATGAAGCACCATCCCAAGAAGCTTGAAGTGAAGCAAGTTCTGGATGCTGTGGATGATCTTTGTGGTGGATATTTCCGCAGCCTAATGAAAAGCAGGAAAATGAAGCAGACCAACATAAAAAATTTCTTCTCTCCTCCTAGAGCTGGGCCATCAGGTGCTACACCTACTGGGCCATCAGCAGGTGCCCAAGCTGGGCCATCAAGAGACCAAAACCTGTTCAAACGTCATGTTGGCAATGACTCTGACTAAGCACTGTATTTTTAAAATGTTTTTCATATTTTTGAGAATGACTGAGTATATATATGACATATGGGCTTCCTTCTTTCCTGTTTTGGAAGTGCATAAAGCTCAGGTTTGATTCAATTAAAAAATGGCTGTGTTTCTGATTTTTCCACAAATTTTTTTTCTACTTATTAAAAAGAAAAGTAAATTAAAACCTATATAAACTGTAAATGTATAGGAAAATTGAATTTTCCCAACAGAATTTTTGCATACCAGACTATAGTCTGTTTAAAAAATTAATTCAGTTGTTTAGGGGTTAACTTATACATATATAGCTGAGCTATGCATGCATAGTGGAAGAACTGGTTATATTCATGCTTATACAGAGACACAAACTGTTTCAGTTGGGTCATATAGTTTTCAAAAACCAAGTGTCCATCATTATATTTATGGCAGAACTGATGAGAGATAACTTGTATATACAAGCAGAGTCCTTAGCAGTTGAAAAAGCAGGCCAGTGCTCAACTGAGTGCTCAACTTTTGTGTGCCCAACACAAAAGTTGAGCACTCACTCAACTTCTATCATTTTCAAGTTTTTCAACTACCCTAATCATAATGGACCACATGACCGAGAAAAGCTTCCAGGAAATCTCTGAATCGAGCAAACAAGGTCAATCTTTACAAAAATGTCCTTCAAGAAATACAGTCAGGTTTTGAAACATCAAATTCACTGCTGCTGGAACCCTGAAATGTTCATTGCATAGAGATAAATTTTATATCATACCACATGGTTTTCTTGCTGAAAAAGATTCAATATATTTCTGCTGATAATAAATGAAGGGTGTGTTCAGCAAAATATTCATTTATACAGTACTGTATAGGGAATTGTGCTTTCCCTCATCAGTATATAAGACACAATGTAGAATCCATGTATAGAATGTTTTTTTACAAAGACAAAATGAAAATTGTTCTGATTTCATATAGTAATGGAAGGAAAGATAAAGACAAATCCTTCTACATACTGTATAGTGTATGGCCATTTTTTAAATCAACATGAAAGGGATTGTGGATTTGTGGCCATAATAAATGAAGTTTCTTCCATTATAAGTTTACACCATTATTTTCATTACTTTGGGGATAAAATTGACTACATTTTACCATTGCTGCTGTCATCTAACTAAATACTGTAGGTGCTTTGAGCTATATATGAGGAAGGAAATGTATAAGCTCAAAATATGCTGTTCTGCAACAGTAGCAGAATTTCTTAACAAATACCCCAAGCTTTGAGTCTTAAATGTCTTACAGCTCTGTGGAAAGCAGAAAACACATAGAGATTTTTTTACATTTAGGAAATCAAATTTCATAGGGATGTAACTTATTTATACTGCGAGAAGTCCGTCCACTGTATTACCATATTTACTCAAGTACCAGCACATGCACATTTTTTCCAGAAATTAAGGCAGAAAAAAAGGTTCCTTTGGTACCCAGGGATACAATTCTGGAGGAAAACTTTTTGAAAACCCTGCTCATAGTATGTGGGTATATTAAAAAAAGTTTGAGAGGAAATGCATGGCACCAAGTCTTGTCATTGTTCATGCTGGGAAATAATAGTTGATGGGATATTAATTTTATAGGGATCAGTAGTTAAAGAAGAACAGGAAATAAAGGAGGCCAAAGATATACAGTATTCCTGTAATTGAGGGAGCTGCATTCAGATAGTAAAAATCATCAGGAAAAACAAGATGTCAACAGGGAAAAATGGATCCACAAAAGATAACAATTCTTAAAGCTCTGCGAAAAAAAAACTGAGGTGAGCATCTTACCGCAGGGATAGGTTTTCAGAAAAATTTCTTGAAGAAATATGGGGGTTTGCAGCTTATTATTCAGGCGTGCATGATACCTGAGTAAAAAGAGTACTGTATTTCTGTTCAGGCTAGCTGTACTGCATGTAAATATGGCTGGCAAGCTTCAAAAGTATAATACAGTGAGACCCCCACATGCAGACACCTCAACCTGTGGACAATTCAACATAGGGACACTTATTTTCCCATAAAAAACTAATAAAAAGGCCCAACATGAGGACACTGACTCAACATATATAGGAACATTTTGTGATAAAATTGGAAATACATTTCAGGCCAAATTACAAGAAATAAATAATTCAAAGCCTAAAATTGATGTGAGAAAAGTTCTTGGACATTTCTCTCTCTTTAATTTACCATCCATTTAGCTAATCAAAAAAATTACCTCCAGCAGAGAGGGACTTCTTTCTCTCTTTTTCACTTGAATGATATTTTTTATAGAGAATGCCAAAATTGCTATGCCCTGTACAGAGGTATCAGTATATTCAATTCCCCAAATGTCCATACTGTATTGTGTTGAAATATATTGATATATTAGAATCAGTTTAAATTGGGAGAAAATTTTTATTTTCATGGAATTATGTTGAGTATTTTGTCCATAAAACACCAATTAAAAATTATATATTGTAAGTCTAAGGGAAAATGAGATTCAACTTGGGGACATTTTGACTTCCTGCTGCCCTGGGGACCCTCTATTGATGCACTAATCATGTCCACATTTGGGGGTCTCATTGTACTGTATAATCATTTGAATATGCTGTGCAGGTGACAATATATATGAAAATGACCTTGATGTCTTGCAGTTGTAGATTGTATAAAACGCTTTGAATTTTTCTTGTAATTTTGCAGGGAGAATGCTTAGTATGATAGCAAGCGACATCTACTTGGAACAATCACTGAAGATTCGGTTCTCGGACTGTGTTCCCCCTGGTATTGATCATTGAAATGCTGGCACTTCGAAATTCTTCCTCTGGTGGAAACCCGCGCAGATTTTTGGGGAACTGCGCGAACTTCGGTGCTTGTATTGTTCGCGAAAGTAGGAACTTTTCTTGTATGTCGAACTTAGACCAGTCTTAAGGAAACCGCAAGAAGGAATCATGCCTCGTCCGTAGTGATCGAATTATTTTATTTGAAGCTTGAAAGACTTACGTCACACACGTCGATTGGTTTGTTTTCAGTTGGCAAACATGGGGGCGAATCAATCAAGGCCCGCGAACAAAAGTGAGGAGAGTACGAGTGACGATGAAAATGTCAACCCTTCGAAGAAGAATTTTCCGGTGTGCAAAAAAGTATCAGTTCGTCTTGGAAGGTGTGCTGCGGATAGGATCGATAAATCCGCGTCTGAAGCAGTGATCGTTACTTTATCTGACGATGATGAGCAGGAAATTAAACTAGAAGATGAAGTTAGACCTGAAGATGAATTTCAGCTGAAAGAACTGTGCAGGAAACGAAAGGCCTGTGTTCTTGTCGAGAGGCTGAACAATCATAAGGTGGAATCTGATGATTTCAAGGATGAAGACTTTTCCAAACCGAAGCAACGCAAAAAAGCGGAACGTTCTTCAGAACCTCAGCCAAGTCTTTCTCATCTAGCATCATCCAGAAAAAAAAGTTATCCCTCAACGTCGAAGGGCTCTCTGAGCAAAGACACGTGCAAGTTTTGTCGGCAGCCGAAGAGTATGCTCGTCAGCTTCGATCCTTCTAAACAAGACGGCTTCGAGTCCTTCTCCAAGCTATTAGAAGAACATCCGTACTTGCGAGATGAAACCGGTGCGGTCGACGATGGCTTGGTCTTCATAAACATCCTCCCGAATCCTGTTTCATCGCAGGAGAAAGACGAAGACGTGGAAGAAACCCACGATCTCTCATTGTGGTTAGAAGATTATGTTTTCTACGACGAGAAGATGCACATGGCTAGTTTCGACGAGAACATAGATAACGGAGTGACTCTGCGGTTTTCTGGAAAGATTCGGCGCTACAATGACCTCGGCACGGATGAAAAGTTCATTTACGACATCGGACCTGTGTTAACCTGGTGAGTTCGACCTCTGGTCTTTGCATATGAATTTCATTTCTGCTTTGGTTATTTCACTCGTTCCGAAATTCAAAAAAAGGTTAGCCTTGTATTGCTGCGAAAAGAGCATTCGTTTGCTGTAATATGGGCGATTCGGATTAACTTTCCCTTCCTTATTGAGTTAGTTGCCTCGATACTGCCAATTTTTGAGCGTTTTAAGATGGGTTCTCTGTTTAATTTCCAGGTGGATTGTTCGCGACCCAGGAAGTGAGACCGTGTCAATCGGTGTTTCTACTGACATTGGGCATTATTACCTCGGAACACCACACGAAGCTTATGCTCAGTACATGACCGATGCTGAGGAAAAAAGCATCTTGCTGTCATACATGATCAACACGATGCTCGAGAACCCGGAGAAATCTTTGGACGAAGTTATGGATCTTCTCGAACAGGAACGTCCGGATTTCGAAGAGATTTACCTCAGATTCAAGACTTTCTTGGTGAATCATTTGGTCGAATACGATGTGTTGGACGAACCGGAGCTTCAAGAGTCCATAGCATTGCGTGATTTGTTATCGGCGATGAGAGAGAAACCAGGGAAAGTGAAGAAAGCCACGAAAGAACGAATTCCTAAACGTGAAGCGAGTGACAAGGCTCATCAGCCATCTCATTCAACAGTAAGAGACATATTTTCGTGATTAATCTGTTATTTGCTGTGATTAGATGTAATTAGCTGCTAAAAATTTGGAAACGTCTTCTGTCGATTCTCTCAAGCGTTTTATTTCTTGCTGGTTGCATCGTTTTTGAACATCTCAGGTGAAAATTATTTTTTGCATCCGTTTGAACGATTGTGTACTGTATCTTTGCCTCTAGACAAACTCGAAAGCAACTACGACGCCACTTGTTCGCTCGGCGTTCGAACACCTGTTTTCCAACCAAATGTCCGGCGCCACTTCGAACAAATCCGCCAAATCCGAAGAAGCTTTGGACCATCTGAGCATCTCATGGCCGCCGAACGTTGTTCGTCTGAAACGTTCCACATCATGGAACTCGTCAGCGTTTAAAATCATTTCTGGCAGGAGTTATCACGATTCCTGCGTCTTGGATGACACTGAGACAGTCGAGGTCGGGGACTTCGTGAGGATCAAAATTGAGGACAATGGGGAGATGAACGTGGCATTTTTGCAAATTCATGCCATGTACGAAGAATTTAAACGCATGCGGTTCCACGGATCGCGGTTTTTGCAAGGCATTGAAACGATTCTCGGAGAAGCGCTGAATCCGTGCGAAATATTCGCCTCTCGTGACTGCGCAGACTTGAATTTGTCTGACATCGAATCCATTGTGCCGGTATGTAAACTTAGTGCTTGCTCAAGAAGTGCTGCGAAAGTTTTTGAGAATATTTGGGAATACTCCCTATTTTTCCAAGATTGAAAAAGTGGTTGTGAAGTGATATCTGTGAAAATTTCCTGCGTCTGAATTACATTTAATCTGGTTTCATAGGTTGAGATGGACAAGGCGCCGGTCAAGTGGCGGCTCGATGGCGGCAAAGATGTGCCGGAATACGACGGAGACAGTTTCGTGTACAAATTCATGGTTGACAAAGCTGAGTGTTCCTTTAAGGAAGTCGGATTCATCGACTACAAGGCGCTGCACGGGAAAGCTCTCGTGTGTCAAAACTGCGTGTGGACTGAGTCCAAGGTACGCTAAATTTTTAAATAGACTATTAAAAATTGTTTGCGCATGTTGTGTATAGTGAAAGAGCAGAGCTGTTTCTCTACGGTGGGGAATTAAGCTTGTTAACATTATTTTTCGGCCACTGAGTCCCAATTTACCGGCGAGGAATCCTCAAGAAAAATATGAAGCTGAAATGCACTGATTTTGAAATGTATTTTGATCGGAATGATACAAAATGTTCACGACTTTTACACATTTTGTGTCGAGTAAAAGGGACTAATTTTTTCAAAAGGGTATTAATTTTTTAATACTGTGCGAATTTTTATGATGAGAAAGAAAAATCACATGAAATTTGAGGACGGTCCATTTTCAAAGTCGCCTTTTTTTCTGCTTGACAGGTTTCAATAATGAACTTTCCTTCATTCCGCTTAACGGGATTTTTGTGACGCGTTTTCTTTGTTTGCTTGAGGTTTTGAGTTCGTATTCCATTTTTGCAGGGGAAACCGTACATTTCCGAGGAAGCGGATTCGGAAATACTGGAAGTAATCTACAAGGACGAGACTTACAAGGTTGGCGACACCGTGTTGATCGATCCCGGCAACAAGTTGGATCCCGTCGTCGCTGAACGAGAACGAATCCCGACGAAAGCCGAAATAGAAGCCGGAAAGGACAAGGCGATTTACACCGAGTTGTATCGTAAATTCGAGGACGGGAAAATGCCCAAGGCCAAGGGTTTCCCCGAAGACGTGATCCTGCCTTTGAACGTGGGTCGCATCTCGCGGATGTGGAAAGTGGGCAAGGATGTTCAAGCTGAAGTTGATTTGTTTGAACGCGTGGATGAAGGCGATTTCAAGACTGAGGACAAGTGCTTGAACAACGCCTTGACTTGGGCTGGGACAACTTCAAAGGTTAAATTTCTCACATTGTTATTTAAAACTGTAAAACTCAATTATTATTATTATTGAGATAAACTGGGGAAAAAAGAAGCACGAAATTGGCCTATTTCGATGAGGAATCAGAGTGAATTTATGATTTTTAAAATTTGTTTTCATTTCTGTGAAGATACGTACTGTAGCTCGATTTATTCGAGAGATGTTTAAATTTTGAAGAATTAATTTTCTCAATTTTTCTAGAAATGTTCGCAAATTGTCAAAATCTCAAGACATGGTATGGATATCGGGACAGCTTTTTTTTTTTTTCCTTTCAAGTTTCAAGTGTCCCTAAGTCGATTCGTCCACATGTCGGGGCCCCACTGTATTTCGTGTTGCCTAATGGCATCCCAAACTCGGTTTCTGTTTTGAATCTCAATTTTATTTATTTTGCAAGGTGGCAGTGACGAAGTTTGCCGGTCATGCGAAAATCACGAGGAAGGAGTTGTTGGGCGGCACTGCTGATTCAGAGTGGAGATCTCAGCACGGGTTTGTGCTTCTCGACGATGCACCGGAAGAAATCGACGAGCTGTGTGCGGAATTTTGGAAGGAGCGAGTTCCGAAGCCAGCTGCGTTGAAATGCATGGATTTGTTTTCTGGCGTCGGTGGATTGTCCCTGGGAATCCATCAGTCTGAAGTTGCCGAGACGAAATGGGCGGTCGAGTTTAATCCTCAGGTGAGCTTTTTTTTTTTTCGAAGAAAATTGACTGAATTTTTATTCACTTAAATGTTGATTGCCAGGCCGCAAAGTCGTTCAAGTTGAACAACCCAGACGCTTTTGTCTACGAGGGAGACATAAATCTTATCTTGGACGTGATGATGCGTTCTGATGTGGATCCGTCGGTTCCTCGAGTCTGGAAGGGTCAGCCTTTGCCGCAGAAAGGAGAAGTGGATATTATTACTGGTGGGCCGCCTTGTCAGGGATATTCTGGAATGAACAGGTTCGTCTTCGGAGCACGTACGAAAAATATAAAATAACGTACGATTAATGAACGGTTTTGGACGAAAAATTCTACATTTGGATACTTTTTGAAAAAGGTTCAACGGAGTTTCAACAACTCAAAAAAAAAATTATACTCGCATAGCCTCATCATTTGGCAACACTTCAGTGCTGTTTTTGCACTGATTTGATTGTAATTCTACGATCAAAGCAGTGCAAAAAGTCGAGTTCCGTTAGTTGAGTAGGAACCCTGTGACTTCTGGCTGTTGTCGACGGTAAAGAACGACCTGAAAGGGATTGGTTTTGAGGACAAGGGACAGCCTCATTTCCGCCTTCGAAGAGCAGCTAAATCAACTTAACGAAACTTGATTTTTGGCACTGTTTCGATCGTTGGATTTATCGCATGAAAGAATGCATTGAAATCGGCGGAGAGAATGTTGAACAGCACTGAAGTGTTGCCAAAGGATGGGGCTATGCAAGTAAAATGAAATTGATAATTTTTGGGAATTGTTGAAATTCCTTTGGATCTATTTCAAAAAGTCTCGCAACTCATGAACCCGTATTTTAATTTTTTAAGAAACTTTAAATTCCCAGTTCTTTTGATACCATGTGTAATTTTGTGACCGTTGTACGTGATTCCAGGTTCAACTACCGAGAAAACGCGAAATTCAGAAATTCCCTGGTCGTCTCTTTTCTGAGTATGGTGGAGTACCTGAGACCCCGGTTTGTTGTCATGGAAAACGTGAAAACTTTCGTGACGCACAACAAGGGAGCTATTTTAAAACTGCTGCTCAAGAGTTTGGTGGAAGCCGGCTACCAGTGCGAAGTTGCCGTTCTACAAGCGGGCCAGTTTGGAGTGCCACAAAGCCGAACGAGGGCCATCGTATTGGCTGCTGGCCCTGGGGAAGTATTGCCCAAGTTTCCGAAGCCCCTGACGACTTTTTCGGCGAGACACAGTTACCCTGGCTTCAAGATTGACGGGATCAGCTATGAGCCCACGGTGCGTTGAATTTTTTAATCAAATCGAGTTGTGATCGATTGGATTTGACGTGTCAATTTTCGATGATGCAGTAGAATCTCGGTACAACGAAAACTCCCTGTGACTTGAGAGAAAAAAAATCGTTGTAATGAAATTCAAATTTCTTAGAGCATGTAGGACTTGAATTCTTTGGGAAGCAGTAATTGCCATCAATTCCACCTTCTTTTTTTCATGAAATGGAGAAAATTCAAAATTTTGAAAATGTTTCTTTCATTTTAAATCATCCCTTTCTTAAATTTCCGAAAATTTTTCCGATCTCACCTAAGTGTAAGCTTAAACAAACGGAAAATACACGCGTTGTAAGAGCATCCATCCAGCAACAACTGTGCGTTCGTTGAATTGAGCATGATCCCTTCAAACGTACTTTTCTTTAAATTAGCCATTTATGAATTCTGAAATGAAGCTAGATAATTTTTTATTAAAGCTTCATACTTCTTCATTGCTGCGTTTTCTGTATGAAAAGAGTAGCATTTATTTCTTTGGTTTTTCAATTAGGCGCAATAAGTTTGGGTTTCCCAAATTGTGCCAATTAGTAAAAATTATCCAGGAACGCATGATCAACGCGAAATTTCGTTGTGCAGTAATTTCTGTACTGAAGTATTGGATGAAAATTAGTTTCACTGTCCCGATGAAAGAAAAAAAAATGCTGGGACCAAGAGAAAAATTTGCTATGACTAGGTTCGATGTTATTGAATTTTTTTATTTGAAACTGCCGTGAAAAGGAGCAATTTCGAAGAGTTTGATGATGAAAAATATCTGAATTGCAGCCTGTCAGTCACATTTAATCTTTTTCTATTGGGAAGACCTCTTTGAATTTAACGAATTTACAGGATGGACTCTCTCTCTCTCTGCAACAATTTTCTCTGCAGAATTTTTTTTTTTTTCCTCCGTGGAGATGTCTTCCCATATTTTAGAGATTCTCTATAACAAAATTATTTCTACAAGGGATTTTCTTTTCTGGTCTCTTGAATTCTGATCCTACGATGAAATTTCCCTCAACAAAATTATTTCTCTCGCTAAATTGGTGACAGAGGGTCCATCTGCATTCATATTTTTGTCTTAATTCAGTGCGTTGATATTTTTTCTTGTCTGGTTTGTCTTGAAGAATGCGTGGTGTGACACGAACACGGCTCCTTATCGTTTCATCTCCGTGCGAGAAGCCATATCGGATTTGCCACCTGTGTCTGTAAGGGATAAAAAAGACACCATGGACTACTTGGGTCCGCCTCAATCTGCTTTTCAAGCGGAGATGCGAACGGGGTCGAGCAAGGTGCGGGACCACATCAGCAAGCCTGTTTGCGAGCTGGTTGAATACAGGTGAGAACAGTTTTTTGATGTCATCGATTTTTCTTTGGTCTTTTTCGAACAGTCGGTGACTTATTTACGATATTATTTCCGTCTTGACCGCGATGAGCCGCCACCATTTGTTTTTTGAGAGACTGGTGTCGATTTGAAAGGGCTAGAGTATAAAATGGAGTAAAAGCTTTAATCCTTCATGAAAAAAAATCAAAATACCCCTGGGATGCATGAATTAAATCTAACTAATGTTTCCTATGCGTGAATTATGTCATTTTTGTGTGTGTGTGTGTTTTGAAACCTCTCAGAGAAACTTGAATCATGTTGGTGGGGAATCAAAGACAAAATAAATTGGTAGGAGTCTGTTTGAGTTGTCGATAATTTTGATAACTCACATTACGAAAATACTGTAGTCCTTCCCTTGAAGCGTATCGTTTTGTGGGATTTTAGTTGTGCGAGACGCGAGTTGTCTTTAGATTAAATTGTAAAATAATCAAAGCATTCCAGAAAATCATCAGAAGTCCTTGATATCTGAATTTTATTCGTAGTTTTCCGCATGAGTTTTTGAAATTAAAATTGTTCATTGGTGAAATTAAGTGATCCTGATATCTTTTGCAATCGACTTTCTCAATTTGTCAAATTTTAAAAACAGGAAGAGTCAAAAACATGACATATTTTTTTCAATTTTCCCCGATTTTGTTGAAAAGTTCTACAGGTTTAGCGCAAAACTTGCCAAAATTCGATCATTTTCTAGCCAAAAAATTTCATTTAGTGAACCAATTTCGCTATGAGTCAAGTTTCCCCCAAAAATTTTATTTTTGTCAGTGTTTTCCTTATACTGTACTCACTGTAAATTAGTTGCCTTCAGGTTGTGTTGGTCTGATGGCATTTCTTTGTCTATTATCCTGCATACAAATTATTGTACGAGGTATAAAACAAAATTTGAATCTCCAAATAAAAGCTACGTAGCTTATCTCAGTTGAACTTAAACTAAGGTGTACCCGTGGATATATGAAGAGTTTCGGGCGACACCTATGTAAGGAAAAAGACGTAATAATTCTGAGTGTGGGAAGGAAAAAATGAAAGAAAAATAACTCTGACGTTTCTTGGATTGAATGCTTAGTATCTTCATATTTAATGCACTGTACAATATACATATATTTGCGTACCTTTTTCATTTTACACCAGGATCAAGCATATACCCCGTTATCCGGGTGCGGATTGGCGCGATTTGCCCAACCGGGAAGTGGTTTTGAACGACGGGTTGCACAGGAAGCTCGAGTATCGCTACAAAGACTTCAAAGGCCGGATGCGCGGTGTGTGTATTTGCAACGCCACTGGCAAAAAATGTGGCAAAGAAAACATGGTCAAGTATCGCCAAAATAAGACTGTAATCCCGTGGTGTTTGCCTCACAATGGCAAGTTCCACAACGACTGGGCTGGTGAGTTCACATATAGTGCTGTATTTTCTTTGTCGCAGGAAGTTTCGAGCTTTTTTTTATTTTTTAAGATAACCCGCTTGCCAAGAATTTTATTCATTTATGTATTTTTTTCTTCAAATCTTACTCTTTTTGGAATTATTTTTTTCATTGCCAATTTTCGTACGAATGCCGAGATTCCTCGTGAAGTTGCATGGATTTGAAAGGTGGACGTCGATTAATCGCGAAAGAAAACTAATCTTAGAAGCCAAAATTGTGATTCCGTCAAATTTGGGGATTCGAAAATGAATGAGTTTTTTTTTCGTCAAATACGAGGAATTTCCGATTTTCAAACGTTGCGAATAACCGACATTTAGGGCTGTTTTATGTCGAAATTTTGGTTTTCTCTCGTAAGATCAAATTATCAATTCCATCGATGAGTTTCGTTTTGCCGGATTTTTTGTTGGAAGAAGCGCGTTTTCCCTTGAGAGAACATTGCAATTGTTGTATTGGTCCTAGCCACCCATCGAAAGAACACGAAAATTTGGGTATTTTTCAGGAGAAAATTGTGAAATAAATATTGTTCAGCATGAAATTGAAATAATCCTGACAACTCTTCCGCATAACTTTCTCAATTTTTAAAATTTTGAAGAACAAAAAGATGAAAAAGTATTTTTTATTTTTATTTTGTAGTTTAATTTCAACGCTTGTTCGAATTTGCGCATTTGTTTGTGCCAAAAATTTCGATGCGTTAAATAATTTTGCGATGTGTGTCACATTTTCTCACCCAAAAAAAAAAAAGTCTTCGTTATGCGGGGACACACTGATACAGTACGCATTTATTTATCTTTTCAGGACTCTACGGAAGAATCCTTGCCGGAGGCTTTTTCTCCACCACACTGACGTGTCCCGAGCCGATGGGGAAGCAGGGTTGCGTTTTGCACTATGACCAGGATCGCGTGGTTACTGTTCGGGAATGTGCTAGAAGCCAAGGGTTTCCCGACCACGTCACTTTTGCTGGGAAATTGGAAGATAGATACAGGCAAATTGGCAATGCCGTTCCGCCGCCGTTGGCTCGAGCGATCGGATTCCAAATCAGACTCGCTGTTGTGGAAAAGGAGAAGAAACGCGATGATCATTAAATGTTTTTTCTGTCTATTTGCCGAGTAATCTGATACTGGAAATTTCCTCGACTTTAAGTAATGATGGGATTATCGAAGTTACTGTATATAGATTTTTTTTTCTTGTTGCAGTATTCCAAGAACAGCGTGAAATGATCATAATTCAGTTTACCTGGAAAAATGTCGAACATCGTTCGCAGTAGAAGGTTTTATCTGATATTGTTCTACCCTGACTTGATGTGGGAAAGAGTTTCACCACGATCCACAATTATCCATGCGTTAATTACTGATTCATTTAATTGGTGATGCCCCTGAAAAAAGAAGATTGTATTTTGAAGAGGTCTTCTTGAATTTTGCACATTTGAGCTTAAAGAAGAAAATTTGTGTATACAGTATTTTTGAAATTTTATGTTTCTATTCGTGTAGGTTTTGATCACGTTAGTCCTCTCAGGAGTAAGATTTTATTCGTAAGAAGGAGATAATCGACGTTCAATTTTTTTAGAAGCGTTTTTATTGTGAAATGTATGATTTTTTTTGGTTTTCGCGAAGATTATCCCACTTATGAAGCGTCGTTGTAATTCTTGCAACGTCGAAGACCCCTTATAACAGAGCTAAGTCGAAAAATGTTTGCGAACGAAATGATTTTTGTCAATTTGATGACTTCGTATTATTTGTACCAGAATATGAACTGAGTGACGTATCCAGGGCGGAAACTAGATAAGGATGCCGATGATTTGACGCCATCTTGGTTCATCGAGATGCGATTGTCAAGAAGCTGAGCTTTTTAAAGCAGATACTGTGTTTACTTGAGTGCGCACCTTAATTTTTTAGCTCAAATTCTGGGGAAAAGTCCATCCCCAAATTAGGCTCGCACCTTAGTTTTCAGTTACCGAAATTCATATTTTAAAAATTAAACTGGATAAAAATCTGTATACCAGCCAACTGAAAAGTTAAATTCAATTTTTAACTTCTTGTTCCGTTCGAATCATAGAATCATTAAAAAGCGAACTTCCAAAAACAATTTGAAGTGGGGAAAAAAGTTTCACAATTTAAAGAAAAGTTCTCCCGTAAATGCGTCCCCAGCTTCGAATTGCGCCTAATTTTTGCCGCAGTTTGTTGATGAAAAAGGTGCGTGTGAAACTTTTGTAAATACGGTATGTGTTTTGAACTTCTGATGACATGTTGTGACATATATTTCAGTCATTTCCATTTTTTTATATCGCCTGCCCTCGAAAAGAGCATTGGCTCCTCTATGTATATTTTTATTCTGTTCAACTCGCATTCGAATTTGCCAATTTTTGGGTACAAATTTAAAAATTTTCGAACGCGTATGGGTATTCTTGTGAGTTCAATATTGCCACGAAGAAATTGCCGATCGTTGAGAATTTCTATAAACTGCTAGATTTTACGGATTGAAGAGAAAGTGAGGAGCTTGAAGAGCTTTTGCCATTTTTTCTATGATTCCGAATCACTGGGTATTTTCAGCGTTTTTTACGTTTCTCAATCGGCCCGATTCTGTATTATTCCGAACATTGACTGTGACTTCGTTGAAAACCAAGGTACATATTCCGCCGATCGGTTTTTTTAAATTGTTTTTACATTTTCCGAAGTTTCGGTAGAAGATTTTTTTGACTTTTCTAGTGCGGGTCGAGGCACAGAAGACGAATGTACAGAGAATGATAATTTCATGGTGTTCGATTCCTCGGGGGTTTTTTATTGCGTTTTTTCCTCCACACTTCTCGTCATGATTTTGAGTGAATTCGTGTGCTTTTGTTCCAGATTGTGTGATTTTGAGAGTGTTGGGAGGTTTTTTGTTTGTTTTGTTTTCGCCAAAGAAACATGGCGACTCGCTCCACGGAAAAGGGGAAACTTCGCCTGAAGGGCCGGAAGATAACTATAACTCCGGAAGAAGAACCAGCGACGAAGAAAATCACGAGGGACTCTGATTTGGGCATCGACAAAGTTCTTGTGACTATCGGAGATTCGCGCGAAGTGAAAACCGAGCCCGGTGTTGATCATCAGCTATCAATGAAAATCGTCAGTTTGTCTTCCTTTGGATCTGGTTTCGAGGGACCTATCAAGGTTATTTGACATGATTTTTCATATGAAAATTTCCTCATTTACGAGGGTATTAGCTATGTTTTCCCCATAAAATGCCTCGGTCGCGACTTGAACTGTACAGTGAGACAGTTGCATATTGCATTTTCATTGTGCAATATGAAATTTTCGATAACGAAGAAGTATTTGGGGAAGAAAGCGACTCACGTAAAAAAATTTTCACATGACATTTTTCGGCTCAAATATGCTCAAATTTCAGTTAGTTTTCAACGAAATTTTTGTCAAATCTGACGAAAGGGAAAGTTCCTCTGTAAACATGAAAATCTCTTTCAGAACAAATTCCTGATCCATATATTGTATTGATCAAATAAATTAAAAAAAAATTTTTGAAACATTTTTTCATTAATTTCTCTTGAAAATGGGAGAAATTTTCATTTCCAGGAATTTATTTGAAAGATTCCAGTTTCAGATTTATTCATTGATTTCATCTCCTTCCTTTTAAATTAAAATTGGTCTGGGAATGATGAGAAAATTGTTCTGAACAATTTATTGGTTTCATCCTTTTTCTGATGAATTGATTTGCTCTGTAAACTAATGCCACAAAAAAGTGGTACTTTCCTGTTATCTCAATACCTACTTTCCTGTTATCTCAGTACCTACTTTCCTGTTATCTCAGTACCTACTTTCCTGTTATCTCTGTACCTTCCCTCTGACCAATTTAACCTGACCACTTTGGGTTTCTGCTGAAACTGATTTTGGGAGGCAGTTAGGTGAATGTTATGTGAATTAAAAGATATTTGTAACTAACATAACCTGACCTAACCCAACTTTACCTGACCGCCTGCCAAAATCAGTTTCAGCAGAATGCAGAAAAATAAAATTCACAGTTTCTGGTAGGTCATTGTGACTATGAACTTGTCCTATAGATTTGTCTGGATGGTAGTGCAGTCTAGGAATGAGGTACTGAGATAACAGGAAAGTACTCAAACGTGAACTAACATCATATCTGAAATAACTGAACTTTGATGATGAAATCTGGTGTGTCGTTACAAGGCAAGTGACATCTGTGTAATTTTCAAGAAAATACTTGGTCGATGTCGCGGGGTGTTGCACTCAGAAGAGCGAACAACTCTTCGATAACTCTGGGTTTGAAATGCTAAGGAGGACAATTTTCAAAGATGAGATTTTTCCAACTGGTGAATGGTTTGGATTGTATTTTTTTTTTGTCTCTGAATTTCAGGATAAACTGCCCGATGAACTGGTGGTGGCTGAAACCTGGATGGCCTCACCGAAAGCCGATCGACAAGCAAGCTGTCGTCTCCTCCTGAAATCTATCGAAGCCATTCGTTTACGTAAGGAGTCGAATACTGCTGATGATTCGTGGAAGGCCGCGATGATCAGGCAAATCCTCGACGGTGTCGTTAATTTGCGGACCATGAACAGGTGCCTTTTTTAATCATGCTGTTCATAAAATTCTCGTTTTCATCGGTGAGACGCACATTTTAATTTCTCTGCCTTTCTTTTTTTCGCTTGGAGCGAATATAAAATCACGAAAATTTAATCAGGGTTTTTTTTTTCGAAAAGAATTGAATTATTTTTTAAAAAGTCTTCTAAATCATGGAACGACTTTGTTTCTGTGGGAGTAATTTTCCGTCGAGGGCAGAAAAATTAGAATGCCCACCCCATCAATGAACAGGTGACTTTTTATCTGGCTCTTCATAAGATAATCGCTTTCATTGAAGAGGTGCACGTCTTGATTTTTCTGCCCTTTTTAATCCTCTCCTGGATAAAAAAAAAATTAAATCGGAGTTTTACGTCAGGAAAAGATTAATTTTTTTGAACATATTCGAATGACTTCGTTTCTGCTGAAGTAATTTCATGTGAAATTTTGAATTTTAATAATGGCATTCTTCTATAATTAACGAAGTGTTTTAATGGAATGACTGCGTTTCCTCTGAAGCGATTTTCTTTCAAATCTTGTAAGTTTGTTTGTATTTCGAAAACAACCCTTGATTGTTGATGTGAGAGGCTCGAAGAAAGTTCGAAAACATGCTTTCTTGCGATAATTTTGGTTCTTGATGGATAAGGATTTTGAAAAATATAATATTTCGATAAAATTATTGAAAAAGGCGAGATTCAGGGGGATTTTTGTAACCTTTTCAATTTTTTTCAAAAGGTCCTCTGAAAATGATTTCGAACTTCTGTCTAATCCTGGGCCTGATCAGTTTCTACGCAATAAGTAAAATATATTCATTTTCGAACGTTTTTTTTTTTTTCCTCTTCGAAAAGGTACCAGAAGTTGTGTTTGAACTCGACGCGTGAGGCTGCGAAAAATGCTCGGTTGCTGGCGGATAAATTGCAGTACAAGTACCAAAACTGCGTGGCTGAGGCCAATTACGTGCGGAGAGAAGTTGGAATGTGCAACAAGTTCCGCTCATTAGACGAAGAGATGAACTTGATGCCGGTTGAGGAATTCCTTAGGAATGCTCCCGAATCCCTTCGACCCGAGGTTTGTTTTGTACTGCGATCATGACCATTTTCTTTTTTTTAAGGATTCATTAAGTGAGGACGGACGTGTTACAAATGATTGATTTGCAGTGTCTCAGCGGAGAAGGTTTATCAGTTTTTTTGAAGCATTCGCTTGTCTTCGAGACTTGACAGAAACTTATGAAAAGAGTATTGTTCTGAAGTCCCGGATTTGTGAGAGCCGGACATTTTTTATTTTCATATATGAAATCTTTCAAAAATGGAATTTATGAATGTGTCTCTTGAAATTGACGACTTTTTTTTTTTTTTTTTTTTTTTATAGGGCATTGAAAAGAACCCACATGAGTTTCATTTTAATTTTTCTTTTTTTTTTTTTTTTTTTTTATACAGGGCATTGAAAAGAACCCACATGAGTTGCAGTTGGCACGATTGCAATACGAGCTTCAGTTGCGAGAAGAATTGAGTAAGCAATGCGAGATGGAACGAGAGTCAGAGAAGAAATTCAAGCTGGAGATTAAGACTATGGAAGAGACGATCCGTGGGTTTCTTCCGGTCGTTGATAACGTTTTGGAGGTACATTTTCTGGGGAAAGATCGAATGTTTCATCTTCATTGTTGCAACAAACAAGAATATATTTTCAGAGCTGCAAACAATTCGGACAGTTGTTCCCCGAATCGGAGAAGGTCTTCAAAGGAATCGAACTCGAGGAAAAGTCTCGAGCTCTTCCCGCTCCTCTTCACGCAATCTTCTCCAAGTTCTTCAGCTATGAGGAAGTTTGCCGTAAGGATTATTTTTCCGAAAGTTATTTATTCCACGCTTCATAAAAAAAAACTAAAAACTGCTTTGAAATTAAATTCTTTGGGTATCTAAATTTCACCGCAAAATTCTCCCAATTCTCTTTCAACTCTTTCTTGTCTACATGTGACACGCACTTTAATTTTTCAAATTTTTTTAAAACTTGGGGTGAGGGAAATACAAGACTGAAGAAAACTTTTGGACCAACCCTCTTTTGTCTGGACTACTTTTTCATCATACCTGAGCCTGAATTCAACAAAAGAAAGATTTTATTTCGGCGTGGTTGAATACGATACATTTCGCGTGTTACATTTTTCTGTTATTCTGCCGCAGCGTTTTTTTTTTCAATGGTAAAAATTAAAATTAAATAGATATGTGTTCCATCTTTTGCAGGATCTTCCTTGACGATTACCATTTACGGCGACATGGACGCAGCATTAGCACTGGAAGAACACGATCCTTGGAAACATTTAGCCGTCATTCCTCCGCTGGAATCGGAGCTTGAAGAGCTACACTCTGATTCGGACGATGGTCGAGACCGTTCGGAATCCAGCGACGAGGAAGACGAAGATGATGAAGAAGATGACGATGATGATGAGGACGAGCGACAGGAATGGATCGAGCCATCCGCAAAGAGCAATGCGGATGAAGAAACCGAAGTCGCGGCCAAAGAGGATCGCGAACGTCTGGAAAATAACACAGAATCCGAGGCTGTGAAAATGGAAGAAGACGAAGAACAGGAGGAAGAAGAAGAAGTAGAAGCAGCAGCGTCCTCTAGAAGCAAGGAAACGAATGCGAGGAGAGGAAGAGATTCGAGTCGGAAACGGAAAAAGGAGAAGAGACGTGACAAGGAGGCCTTGAGGAGGCGAAGACAGGATGAGTTGGAGGAGAAGAGGAAGATTGCCTGCACTGCTCATCCTTTGTCTTTGACTGTCCATCTTCATGTTGGGGGTACGTATTCATTATTGTACTCATTTCTGAGTTACTTTCTTACAACAGGCGTCCAACATTTCTTTTACGACTAGTCCATCCGTGGGAAGATTATCTTCGTTTCATGAGTCGGAAGAGTTGAAAAGTTGAAGAAAAAAAAACCAGGTGTACATATGAAATGAGGTTGCTCATTGTATTTGCTGTCGATGTAGCTATTTGTGCGACATCTGTGTAAAATTCCAGAAATTCAAGTGAACCAACGTATCTAATGTGAGTGATTATCACTTAAATTTCGCTGAAGTTCGAGGAAGTTATTCAGTGGTTCGTGTATGTTTCACTTCAAAATAACTACCAAGTTTTTGAAGCATTCGCATTCAAGAAACGCACGAAAGGACTCCCATGAATTCCTGTATCTAATTTTTATTCAAATATTGCGTATTTGAAGTGTTGTATGTCCTTTTCCTGCTTTTAATCCCGAATTCTTGCGTGTTTTGTAACTTCCGTTTGCGTTTTCGCAGACAAAAGTTCTCTGGTGATGCACTTCCATTACTACCCCTATTTCAACATCATCACGATCAAAGCAAACATTGACAACCAAGACCCACGAGCAGCTTCAAGTCGTCACGCGTCAAAGTAAGTTTTCGAATCGTGATGCAAAAAGGGTGTCTGATTCTCCAACTCGGTCCTATTTTTTAAGCAAGAGGGGAACTGTCGTGATTAAATCATTACGTGAGATTGTCTTGATCATTTTCCTGGCTCCCCACACTTATTTCTCTGAATGTTTCTTTGATTCAATCTTGAATGTCTGAAGAAATCGATCACGTGCATTGTAGTATGAACACCTTGCGGTGCCCATATTTTGTAGATGGTGCAAGTTTTTACCTTCACTGAAAACAAAATTTTTGTGAACAAATTATTACTTCGCTGTATATGAAGAAGAAAATTGACCGAGAGTTTCGTCAGTGAGGCCTCTTAGTCATCAGTGATTTGCGGAAGTCATGGAAGGTTCAGAATTGGAAATTTTGAGTTTCCTGACGGTAACATTTCAGAAAGTCACATTTTTCACGTGACCCTTTGATAAGGAAAGCCGGAAATCTGTTGAAATCGGTGCGGAGTTCGTGAAAATTGACGGTAATACAGTATTTTAAAAATGCTTCGTAAAAATAAAGCTGTGAATTTTACCATTTGATTTCGTGCAAATGTCAGCCATCTTTCGTTTGTTTTAGAAATTGAAAATTGCGTTCTTGATGAGCAGTCGTCGGAAATTTTTGTAGAAAAGAACAGGTGCTTAATTCAATATATATTTTTTTTTTAGGGCTCTCTCGAACAAGTGGTTGGTCAGCGAACTCTTCAATCTCGGCGAGGAAGAATGCGATCCCTTCAAAACCTGGCACATAACCCCGACGTTTCTGCATCGCGCCAAACGGTTGAAAATCTCTCGTCGAATATTCAGCACCAGAATCGACGGCCGCGACATTGGTTACCCCCTTTGGTGGGTCAACGTCTGGGCCGGGCTTCGACCCCTGGAACCCGTGGATGTCGTCGGGAAATGGACTGCGGATGAAACCGGGTCCTCGGAAGGGAAAGAAGATGAAGAAGAAGCAGCAGCAGCGGCAGTAGTGGAGGAGACCTTTGTGAAGGAAGAGGATGCCAAGAAGAAGCGAGACGTTAATTGGACTTCGAAACTGGAGACTGACAATTTGCTGACGAGACTGCGACAAAGAATCGGAGCACGGATGATCCTCACCTCTGAACTTGCTCTCATAGGTAGACAATCGTGAAAATCCCCTCAATTTCGATTATTATTATTTTTTTGGGAATTCCGGTCTGAATTCTCTTGAAACAATCCATTGAAAACCTCCCTAACTCGAAGCATTTCAACCTAAAACCTCCTTCACTCCAATTTTCTGAAGGCCTTTTGTCTTTTAAAATATTTTATTCACACAGAGAAAAGAACAGCAAGAAGTGTGACTTGTTGTATTTTGAAAGGGAATAAGATACTAATTAGGCAAGTGAACCCTTGCCTCCAAGATCACCATCCTGTCAACTCATTTAAGAAGCAATGTAAGGCCTGGAATATCACCAATTACAGTGTCCTTCGATTATTCTTTCTTTCCTCCGACACAAATGCTTGATTCCCTACTCGAAACCCCCACCATGACCTAATGAAATGTTTTTTTTCGTTTTATTTTCAGAGGAATTTGCGAATAAAAACAAGAAATACTTGGAATCGGGTTCAGATTCTGGTTCGAAACCTGAAGTAGGCATTATTAAGTCGTCCCAGACTTTGTTTCCACTAACTGGACCGATATCGTTGTTGACTTCCTGGAAATACGTTTCGGATGGCGACAAAACGGAATTCTATGACCAGTCGGAAGAAGATGGAGGAGAACCCCGGAAAGAGGCGAATTCCCTGCAATTCACGGGGGTCATCACCAGGGATGCCGGTTTGTGTTTTATTTATTTTTTGGATGCGACTTGGTTCGGATTTATTACTTTTTGAATAATACTAACGGTTTAAAAATATTCTGAGATGATGTTGGTTAAGGCTCATCGTTGCTTTAAAGTATCGATTGTTTAGATACGAAATCTGAAAAGATTTAATTTTACCAATTTTCATGAGGTTTGAGGCATTTCACGGATCTTCATTTTGAAATTCCAGAGCGTTTTGTGTCAAACTGAAACTGAAGCCGATTCATATAATCCCGTATTGACTCCAATATGTGACGCACTTTTTTTCAGATAGGCTTTTTATCTGCTCAAAATGAAGCCGGAATCATGCTTATTTTTATTTAATTTCCCACAGCAACACTGAATTTCCTGGTGAGCTTGAACTCAAATTATCCACGACAGCTTCCGAAGTTCCAAATAATCGTGGACAAGGAGTCGAAAAGGAATGCACGAAACGATCTCGACATTAGGGTGAGCTGATGATTTCTTTGATAGAACTTTTGTTTAATTCACAGCGACTCCCCGCATAACGGAAAAATCGCACAACGAAAAATCCGCATTATGGAAATTCTTCGGGAGGAAAAACGTGATTCATATTACGAAATTATTTCACTTGACAAAATGTTTTGCCGAAAAATACTCGAATTTCGGCTATTTGTGGGGTGAAGTTTTAGAATTTTTTCGCGAAAATCGAGGAAAATTATAAAATAAGGATAAATTTCTGTCTCTTCGTGTTTATAAAATTTGTGAGATTAAGAAAGATGATAGCTCAAAGCTTTCAGGATCACCTTAATTCTACACTGATCAATTATAAATTCGAAAAAGTATGCTGAAAACTTTTAATAATGTCAAGGTATTTTTTTCGTGGGTGTCTGTAACTAATTATTCATTTTAAATGCAATACTAAAGGAAATTTCGTTTCGAATTACAAAATTTTCACGTAACGAAACGCATCGAGGAACGGATTATGCGGGAATCCACTGTACTGTATATATTTTTACAATTTTATTTTTTCTTGAAGGACATGGAACGGGAAATGAATTATTTCTGGGTGAAGGAAGTACGTCGGGAAAAGCAGCTGCTTTTCTGCAGTGTTCAGAAGTTAGCGGTTCTGTTCGATGTGTACTTGGAAACTAGGTTCCGAGGATTTTCCAGGACCTACAATTATTCTCGCTTGAGCAAGTCAGTATTTTTACGAGAAATTTTTTTTTGTAATGCTGTATTTTTAAAGAATAAAAAAAAAAAACGATGCGTTTTTCGCTTTTATTATTTTTTTCGTCCTCCAGTATTAAATATTACATGTTCCGGAAGACTGGAAGAGAGCGATTTTTTTTTCAAATTGAAAAGAGTACATTTTTCTTTCCTTAACGTAAAAATTTTGATATTGAGACAGGTTTTCCGGAGAATTCGTAAAATACGTATCAGTGCTGTTCAGTTTGTTTCGGACTTTGGATCGATGTTCCCAAGATTTTCTATGCTCACAAAAATGAATACTGCGAGAAAAGCCTGATGGGAAATATTTTAGCTTTCTGTCGAATATCATGTTTCATGCTGACCAAAATTCTGTCGTTCATGTTTTTAGGGGAAGAACTGAGTCCCTACCATGGAAATACGATCATGGATCAGACTGCTTCATCGCAAGATGATCTCCGTCTCAGTTTTGACTCAGCTGGATTCGAATTGCGGCTGTTTCTCAGGGGGTTTTCCCATTTTAAACTTACTTTTATTGCCTGAAACTTGGAATAAAAATGGTTTTTGTGGATGTGAAAAATCCTCGGGCATTGTTTTGTTCGGAGCACTTGAGATAATTTCTTTTAATCCAGTAATTTATCCATTATCGGTCTCGTGTTTATTTAGATTTATTGTTGGGTTGGAAAAACTAGAATGCGAGGATGTCTATGCTTATTGTGAAGGGCCTTCCGTTGAAAGTAAGTATTTGTAATTGAGGATATTGAATGGATGAATTCACGAAGAAATATGTTTCGTTTATCGCAGGCGACGGAAGAAAGGTTGGCGAGCATATTTGAACCGTTCGGTCAAGTGACGAATGTTCAACTCAAGTACACCAAAGAAGGGAAATTCCGACAGTTTGCCTTTATTGGCTTCAAAACTCCGGATTCAGTCGCTGAAGCTATTAAGAAGCTAGATAAAACCTTTCTCGAAGGAAACAAACTCGCTGTTGAAGTTTGCAAGAAGCTAGGTGTGGGACTCTTTTTTTTATTTTTACCCTCGTTCACTTGAATGATTTTGCGAAATTGAGGCTGATGACTTTTCTTTGTTTAGGTGAAACACAACCTCGACGGAAGCCGTTCACTGAAAGATTCCACGATGACGAAAGCAAGACGAAAGGAGTTCCTAAAAATGGGAAGAAAGAAAACGGAGTCAAATTGATTGCTTCCAAGATCCAGGTGCGAATTATTCCGAATTAAGGAATCAAAATTTTACTGTAACCCGTCTACCCTCAATCGATGAATTTTAGATTCTGTTGATTATTCGTATATATTCGAAGAGTTTTACTTCATGATTTTTTTAAAGCTGTTTTTAATTGTCTTTACAGAAAATGCCAATATTCACTCACGATAGTGTTGAATTCAAAATTTGCTCGGAAAAAGTGTAGTTCCAGTTTTGCGAGCAATTCTTTTTTCTTATATTTTTTACCGGAAATTCCTGTGTGCAGCATTTTTGCGTCTTTGGAAAATATTTCCAAGAGCTGATCTTAAATAATCTACATCTGAAAAAACAGTAATATTAAAAAATTAAACGCTATTCAAGGTCATTTAACTTATTAGATTGATGGGAAATTCAAATTTTAAAATATGCGTGTAATCAAGTAGCGAATTGAAAAGAAAGCTGCGCCGAATCTTGAAGTGAATGAGATTTTTGATCTAAAGTTCCTGACGGAAAATGAATGAATTTGTTTGAGAGAATTTAAATTGTTCAACATACTTTTAAAAGTATATTGAATGCACACCTGTGAATATAATTATGTAATCTCCAGAAAAGATGAATTGATTCTAAAAACCTCAATTTTATTTTTGAAGAATGGTATCGCTTCAGAGTATCTACTGCTCTTCATGTGTCTATTTCGGTTTGCTGTCATATGCAACTCTTCCGAATTTTTCAGAAAAATGATCCGAACTATCAGGAATTCCTCGCATTGCACTCCAAGGGTTCCATTCGAGAAAATGGTCAGATTGATGAAGAAGGTGAAGAAACATTTCCTTCGTCGAACGAAATCCAAGAAGAAGAAGAAGGAGGAGAAAATGCTGCGGATGAAGCGGACATGGATGTTAGTGAAATATCCCAAATATTTCAAATTAAAGCATTTTTTCTTCTCATCTTTTGTTGATAATTTCTTGTGTCGGTACGTTACTCTTCTTTTCCATGAATTTAAAATTTGTTTTATGTAAAATGATAATGATTTATTTTATTTTAAATTTTAGTATTTAGCATCGAAAAAGACGAAGAAATCTGGAACAGCTGCCCTGGCATCCGAAGGGCCAGCTGATAAATCTGTGGAGCCGAAAGCGAAACCGTCGTCTGTCCACAGAAAATATGGCGTTTTGCCCACAGTGAAGATCCGAGGCTTGCCATACACCATCAAAAAAGGTGCTTTGAAGCAGTTTCTTCGCCCTGCAGTCGTTTTCCACGTCAGGATCCCTTTACATCAGAAGGGAATGGCCTTTGCGACATTCAAAAGCGAGGAGGAAGCGAACAAAGCTCTAGCCAAACATCGCACTTTTTTGGGTCAGTGATAATTTACTCTAAAACGAAGAGAAGATGGAAGTATTTATTTCTCGGAAATCTTTCGTAACATTACACTTGAACCTCTTCAAGTCGAACTTTCAAGGGACCATCAAGAAATCTATTTGCCAATTCCTCTGGAAGAAAAGGACAAATTATATTTTAAAATATATTTATATAAAATGTTATGCAGCATTTATTTAAAAAAAATGTACTGTACAATATTTATATTAAAAAATATATATTAAAAATACTTATACGTATTAAAAATATTTACAGTATATTAAAAATATTTTTATTAAAATATATTCGTATTAAAATACATTCGTATTAAAAAAATTACATTAAAATAGATTCATATTAAACTATATTTATACTTGTATTGAAATATATTTATATCTATATTAAAAGAGATTTACGGTGTACTAAAATATACTTATATCTATATTAAAAGATATTAATATTATAATATATTTATTACCTGTGTCAATAAAATAATTTCAAGAAGGCATCCCGAAAATTCGAGTTGAGTAGGTCAGAGGAGGAATTTTTCAAGTGAATTTGTGGCAGGAACTTTAAAAAAATTGACATAGATATGTACAGTATTCAAGTTTACGAGGTTCAACTATTTTCAAATTTGAACTCATATTTTTCAATTCAGGTGAACACAGGATATCAATTACTCGCAACGAAGTGAAAGAGATGCTCCTGGCCAAAGAAGACAAGTACGAGAAGTTCAAGGAGCTGGAAGCGAAACTCGCTGCCGAAGAAGAACCAGTTGGAGAATCCGGTCGTTTGTTCATCCGCAACTTGTCCTACTCTGCCACTGAAGAAGACCTCGAGGCCCTATTCACGCCCTTTGGCCAAGTGACGGAGATCAACTTGCCGGTCAACAAAACCACTCGACGCATCCTCGGATTCGCCTTCATCTCCTTCCTGTTTCCGGAACACGCTGTGAAGGCGTTACAGGACCTGGACGGAACTGCGTTCCAAGGCCGTCTTCTGCACATTCTGCCGTCGAAAGAAGCCCGCCAGAAGACGTCCGGAGACGGCAAAGAGTTTAAGGAGAAGAAGAAGGAGGTGGTCGTTGGGAAGGCCAGCACTTGGAACGCGTTGTTTGTGGATGCGAATGCCGTGGCGGAAATTATGGCTGATCGTTACAGGGTGTCGAAAAAGGCTGTTTTGGACCCTGGTGATCGTGGTGATACTAGTGCTGCTGTGAGAACTGCACTGGGAGAAACGCAGATTGTGGAGGAGACGCGGAAGTTTCTCGTGGACAATGGTGTTTGTCTGGATGCCTTCTCTTTGGAAGAGGTGAAGATATTCTTGGGGAAATTGTTGCATCTGTAGGAAATTAATACTGTGTGAACTGACGATGCAGAGTACCAAAGGAAAAACCCTGGATAAAATTTGATCACCAGGAAATTCCTGGTGATCACCAGATTAAACACACTCCCATTTTTCATGGTGAAATTTATGTTGGGGACAACAGTTGCCACAACACAAGATGATGATGAATGCTGTGGATCAAAGCATTATACAAGCGTCAATCCTTGATTTAGTGCCACCCTTGCATAGTGCCACAAATTTCCTTGAAACAAATCTCCCTCCATTGTGTCCTTCAGAGAACCCCAATTTAGTGCCAAATCACTGAGTACCACAAAAAATTCCTATTCTGAATGAAGAAAAGGCAAGAATTAGACTAATTAAGGCATATTACTAGGGATATCATTAGGTTATTACTGAGGATCACATGGCCATGCTCAGGATGACCATAAAAATTATTTTTCTGAATTTACATGTTATTTTGTGGTTCCATTTGATTATCCTTCAAAGCAAAGAGCATCTCAATAATTGGGATAGTCTCTGTAAAAAATTGAAAATCACTCCATCCAACCTTGGAATGGTTGGCTTTCACAGAAAGGTTGATGGAATACTGCAAGAAACAGTTCCATTCTTGTACTTACCCAATTTGTGCAAAAATTTAATATATTCTGTACTACTGTACAACACAGTTTTAAATGCAGTAAAAAAGTTCTTTTAATCCTTAGATTATTTTGCGTTGCCTTCTCTGTAGTGAAAAAAGGCACAATGGCCTAACTTTCTTCAAACCCAGAACACCCCTTTTTAGTGTCAACATTGCTTAGTGCCCTAAAATGTGCCGGGAGAAATTCTGGCGCTAAATTTGGGATTTGACTAGAAAAATTTAGTCCAGAAGAAGGGCCAGGAATTTAATTTCAATTTATTCAGTACCACAAAAATCCCTTGTTCTTGGATGAAAAATAGGCCAAAATCAAAGAAATGAAATCCTTTTTTTATGGATTCCATTGGATTGTTACTGAGATTCACGTAACCATGTTCACACAAAAACTCATGGTAATCTTGAACATTTTATTTGTGAATTTACGTCGTCTAAATTATTTTTGCATGACACCTTCAATTATTGAAAATTTTAGAAATAAAAGGGGTTCTTCCCTGGAAATGATTTCATTCCTGCATGATGGCACGTGTTGTAAAATTCAAACAAAACTCTGAGAAACAGCTCTGCTCTTTTACTGAATGCAGAATGTGTAAAAATCTAATATATTCCGTCTTATTAAGTAGGTCAAGGTACAGCATAAAAACAGTGCATGTGAGCTCCAAATTATTTATTGTGGCTTTCTCCCTTCTAAAACCGCGTCAGTGACCTAAAAAAAATCTGTAAAATAGCTTCTTTTGCTTACAGTAGAAACGCTCAAATGAACCTTCCTCTCGTGTATTTAGTGCGACAAAATTTTCCAGGACAAATTATGTCACTAAATTGAGGTTTTGACTGGAATTCGTTGTCATGAATCGTCTTTTTCTCCCCAGGGTCACGTCCGGAAGCGATCGAAGCGAATCATCCTCGTGAAAAACCTCCCGGCTGCCACAGACTCCGATGCGGTCAAGAAACGGTTCGGCAAATTCGGTGTAGTTGAGCAGGTCATTCTCCCCCCGACCGGAACAACTGCGATAGTAGCCATGGAAAACGCGACCGAGGCGAAAGCCGCCTTCGAAGCCCTGGCAAACAAGGTGCTTAAGCGTGATTCGAAGCTTCCCATGTACTTGGAATGGGCGCCCAAAGACGTGTTGGTGGCCCGTCAAGTGCCTAAGGTGGAAGACGACGTTCTGGACCAGGCGACCGAAAACAGCTCGACGATTTTTGTGAAGAATCTGAATTTTAAGACGGACGATGAAGCCTTGCACAATGTTAGTAGTTTCGTCATCCTTTCGCACGTTTTCAATTCCGGGAGCAATTTCATTTTTCTGGCAATTTTTTTTTTCATCTGACGTTTTATTTAATCGAGTTTCTGTTGAAAGTGTTGTCGTAGTTTTCGAAATCGAGGAATTGTGTGAAGTGGGAAAATTCATTCTTTTGCGCAGCACTTCCGGAAATGCGGGAGAATAGTTTCAGCGACGGTGTCGAAGCACTTCAATCCCAAGCAAGGGAAAAACGCTTCGAACGAACCCTTGTCTTTGGGCTACGGGTTCGTTCACTTCGAAGCTCGAAATAGCGCCATGAAGGCGTTGAAGGAACTGCAAGGCAGCTCGTTGGACGATAGAGTCTTGAAATTGAAATTGTCCAAGAAGACGAGAAACGATGCCGGTGATGCGGAAGATGGGAAACCCGCGGCGAAACCCGTGGAAATGGACGCCCCAAAAATTCTCGTGAGGAATATTCCGTTCCAGGCGAACCGGAAGGAAATCACAGACTTGTTCAAGTACGATTGCAGAGAGAAAGAAAACGAAAAATCGTATGGGGTATCTTTGCTTTTTAAACGTAAAATTTTATTTTTTCAGGACCTTCGGCGAGGTGATCGCTGTGCGATTACCCAAGAAACCCGGCCTGCAAGGAGAGCATAGAGGATTCGGCTTTGTGCATTTCACGACGACTGAAGCAGCCGAGGTAAGAATTCTTTCCGTCCATCTGCGGGAGTGAATGGAAAAAATAAGGACAATTTATCCCTGATTAAAGCTTGTGTGTATTACTGTAAAGCATGTCTCCTAATAATGCAGGTCGTCTCTCTCTCAAATTCAAGGGTCCAGAAAACAATTGTAGAGAACACCCATGTGAAGGGGACAGGTAATAAAAATGTTCTACTGAGAAGATAGTTGTGGAGAAAATTGTAGAGTTCTACCTGTGGAAGGATGTCAGATGCTTGAGGGAAGAAATTAATTTGAACATTGTTGAACCAGCTTTGAGCAGGATTCTCTTATTTTCTAACTTCGGGAAATCTAGGTAGAGTACCTGTGTTTGAGCGTGCGACGAAGTATGAAAAACTGATCGTGTGCGTTTTCGATGTTTGTTTTCAGCTGATTTGTTTTTTGTGTGCGCAAGTATCTGTTGAACTTTTTTGTCACAATTCCTTATCATCGTATTAATTCCAGAGAGCTTTGGAAGCCCTTCGTCACAGTACCCATCTTTACGGTCGCAGACTCGTCCTCGAATGGGCTAAAGGCGAAGACACTGTGGAAGACATTCGGAAGCGAACAGCAGCTCAATTCCACGGAGAAAGCGCAGAGAAAACTTTGAAGAAGAAGAAATTCGGCGAAAGTCTCGAAAGCAAAAGACCCAACAATGCTGGCAGTGATGATGATTCATGACCGAATGAATCCTTTGTTTGTTTTTTCGTTGGGGAACATTGGCGTGTTCTTTTTTTAGTTCGGCAAATGTGAGCTTTTTTTGTTTGGAGTTCGTGATTCAAAAGCGAGGAATAACTTGAATATTGATGTTCAAAGCTACAAAATTTTTCCTGACCCAAGTTGAGTGAAAAATCCGCCCGAATTTTCTTTCCTTTTAAGAAAAAATGCCTTTTAACAATTCGATTTTAGGATTTTTTCTTCAATGGAAATCATTTTCTAACAAGTCATGAATTAAAAGGCTGAAAGGCATGAATGTTTGGGAAATATTTACTCGTCTTTAGCGAAATATACGACCAGTAGAATTACTGTCAGCAATCGGAGGACGAAGGAATAATATTCATAATTGAAGTTTTTTTATGAAGGATTCTTGAAAACAACTATTTTTTGGTCAACTCATCGCGAGCTCTTCAAAGAAACTCACTTGGCCGATATTCATCAATTTTCCGCCTCTTAGACAAATACGTTAATTCGTTGAATTCTTTTTCCAGAACGTCGTTGGTGAATGTTGTCGAGTGTTTCCTGTGACTGAAATAAAATGTTGTGCAGAACATTGACAGTTCTCGCGTGTCGACGGACGATCGCATCAGCGCGTCGTTTCTCGCTCTCCCGACTGACATCTACCGACAACTCTGTGAAACAAGTCGAGGAAGACAACTTTAAACTCGTTTTCCGATTCCCTTACATCCGGGCAGCAAAACTGGTTTGCCGACTCAAATTGTACCAAACCGGAGTGACTGTGATTGCGTTTCCTGCGACGACAGTGATGCAAATGCAGGGACTTTTGGAACCTCACGTGTCTGTGACTCTGGGGTTTGTGAGTGTGTTTGCCCTTGGGATGCTGGGAGTGATGGGGGAAATATTTCGAAAGCTCGTTGGGATTTTGTACGTCAACGAGGCCACGAACGAGGTGAAGATTGCGCATTTGACCTTTTTTGGGAGTCGGAATGATATCGTGGTGCCTATGGAAGACATTGTTCCGATGTCCGACTCTTCGGAAAACGTCAACGACGCGTATGTGAAGGTAAAAAATGTCTGGAGGGAGAGAATTTCAATCAGTGTATGATTGATTTATTTTCGAGGAATTCAACAAATGTTCTAAATTGAAACGGCGTAGGACTGAGTCGAGAAGCAATTATCGTTCAGAAAAAATTATTTGGCTCAAGAAAAGAAATTTAGCCCTGTTTGACATGTTTTGCGGAATACTTTTTTCAAAAGATTAAGACCTTGCAGATTTTTCTGTGTTAGCCCAGAATTCTTGAAATCGACATGACATTAATTCAAAGAGCCTGTCTCCGGGTCTTCCAAGATCATTTCGCCATTTTTTCATCAACAGTCGCCGTTTCGTATGAAAATGTGGCGGTTGTGGGGACAAAAAGAATGATTCGTTCTGGGGGGGGGGGGGGGGGGTTTTTTTTTTNNNNGTGGGGGGGGGGGGGGGGGGGGGGGGGGGGATATTTATGCATAGGGAAATTTAATTGCGGACTTTTTTTTATCCTTCGTTTTAATTGATTTATCCTCCACAGCTGATGCGGTATTCGACGAAAGATCCGTTTTACGTGTGCTTCAAGTACGGAGGAGTGGAAGACAAACGGTTACTGACCCACGCACTCGGATTTTGATATGTGTCTCGAAAAATTATCGTAGCAATTAGTGTATTTATTTTGGCTGTGAACTGTCAGAAAGTGACAATTATGAAAGAGAAAGAATGTGTCACGTCCTGATCTGACCTCCCCCAAACATTTCTTCGTCCACTTTTTGACAGTAGTATTTTACTTGAAAAATTGAGTTAAAAACGGAAAACTGAATTTTCTGAACGGAATTCCAGAAACTGGCTGATTTAGATTATGACATGAAGATCGCTTTGTCGAATCGAAGCAAAATGGTTTCGACTTTGGAGCATAACCTTCTAGAAAACCCTTTCATCAACAATTAGCACCCCCTCATTTGGTAGCGTGACGTAATTTATTATTTTTTTCGAAACGGTCAAAAAAAATATTTTATCGTAGTTTTTTTTTTGGGTACTGTTGGAAGTGCTGAAGATATCCTCTGAAAAAATGGTAGGGGTACAATAAAATGTAATAGCTAATTGACACGAAGTTCGGATTAAATTGTGCTGTAATGTATATTTACGTTACATTTCAACTAACTCAGATCGTTTCTTTCCTTGAATAATTCATCGAGTCCGGGGGAAAAGTACGTTTCGGTGCCTTGTTCAGACTTTGGAGCAAAATTTAACGTTTTCAGTGGTCTAAAATTTTAAGGCAGCGCAGTTTTTCAACTTTTATCTCCCCTTGAAAATCTTCGTTGTTGTGAAAGTTGCTGAATTCGTGGTTGGTCGACTCGGATACGTTGTCGTTTGTATGCAACGTATCAATGGGCTTCGTTCATAATTTCATTTTGTGGACGCAGGTCATGATGATGATGATGGTGATGCGATGAGTTGGGCAGTGTCGATCGTTGGCTCCCAGGAGTGGAAGTGTATTCCCGCGCGGGAAGAAGTGTCGGACGCCGGATCCGACGAGGAAGCGGAAATCATCAAGTACGAAAACAAAGTTGCCGCGTTTTACGAAACCATCGTGTCGAAAAACAAGGGACTCACTCCGATAGGTGAGTCATCCATTACTTTAAAAAGTGCACGTCCGAAGAGAATCCGCGTCTTTCAAAGAGCAATTCCGATATTTCTTTTGAAAATTTTAAACCGATGCGATGATGATCTGTTTCGATGCGGGGTATATGTCGCTTGAAGTCAGGTGTAGATGGTAATGTTTAATTTTGTACGGACGAACCTCGATTTAAAAGTGCGTGTCAAAAGAAGATCCGCTTTTTCCGGGGAGCAATTCCGATATTTCTTTTGGAAATTTTCAACCTATGCGATGATGATCTGTTTTGATGCGGGTAGATGTCGCTGGAAGTCACGTCTCGATTGTAATGTTAAATTTTGTACGGACGAACCTCGATTTGAAAGTGCGTGTCAAAAGAAGATTCGGTTTTTTTAGGGAGCAATTCTGATATTTCTTTTGAAAATTTTCAACCGATGCGATGATGATCTGTTTCGATGCGGGTAGATGTCGCTGGAAGTCAGGTGTTGATGGTAATGATTGATTTTTTAACGGACGAACCTCGATTTAATGTCATAATTTTTGTGGCACTAAATCGAGTTTCATTGATTAAGAAGAAGGTTTATTTGAGGGTTTTTACTGTATCAGGAAACAAACTAATTTTCAGAATTTTTAGGCCACTGACTTTTTTTTTTTTATAAGAGAGAAAGACACGAAAAATAATTTTAAGCTCAAATGCACTGTTCTTAAACATTATTTCGATCTGTTTTAATCAGACGGAATGTTTTAGATTTTTCAACATTATCTTTCTAATAAAAGAGCTATTTCTTGAAGTTTTGTATGAGTTTGAGCTTTATATCAGGTGCCATCATGTAGAAATCAACAATATTTTCAGAAAACTTACCACTTTATTTGTACAATTTCAAATGATTGAAGGTGTCATGCAACACCAAAAATATTCGTCAACTATGTAAATTTAGAAATAAAATGTTAAAAATTGCCGAGGGTTTTTATGTGAGCATGAATTTGTGATTCGTAGGAATAACACAATTATATCCCTAGAAAAAGTCCTCAGTTTCTTTACTTTTGACCCTTCATCATCCAGGACAAGGAATTTTTTGTGGCAGTGAGTGAGTTTTGCACTAAATCGGGGTTTCCCTGGAAAACACGATAGAAAGAAATTTGTTCCAGGTAAATTTGGGGCATTTAATTGAGGGTTCACTGTATGTTGCACTCCACTCGTACCCAGATTTTTTTCTGATTTGAAACAATTTTGAAACGTCTAGACAAAATCACCAGGATGTCGAATATTGAATGCGTTCTATTCCTGACGTTTTTCTTTCTTTTTCTATGTGCGACCTTCTTTCTAGCGATCAGAGCTTGTAGGGAAATCGACCTCGATTTTTTTTTTTTCATTGAGTCGTCAAGCCCCCCCCCCCCCGAATCGAACAATTGAATTGACATCGTGAATGTTTTATGAAAAACAATTGTTTTAAATTTTTCAAACAGGCAAGAAGTTCGTCGAGCGTCCGACGACGAGCGTGGACGACGAGGAGGACGACAACGACGAGACTGAGGACGACGAGGAAGCGGAAGAGGAGGAAGAAGAAGAGGAAGAGGAACTTGACGTTGAAATGCCGTTCGAGCCTCAATCCGCAGGCCTCAACTGAAACCGCATTATAGGTAGAGAATCCTTGGGGTCGTTAAAAACATGAATCACATGGCGACATTGTTTCACTTGACATTTTTGCTAGAAAATTCCTCGGATTCCAGCAAGCTCTCGGTTTAAACTTCGGGAAATTGTCCACAAACGCAGAGAAAATTATAAAAGTAGGGTATAGTTTTGCCTGCTCTCGTTCTTAAAAATTTGTGAAATTCAGAAAGTTCTTAGTAAAACTTGTAAAGCGTCCAGTAACCAATTTTAAATTCACGAATTCACGCTGAAAACGAAGAATAATATGCAGTTATTCAGGTTTACTATACTGTACTGTAATCTTTTGATGAGTTTCTGGAACGACTTTATTAATTTATCATGTAACCTGACGGGGTATCGCGTTTCGAATTGCGAAAATTTTGCACAACGAAACGCATTATGGAACGGATTAGTTTCTTTCACTGTATAAAAATGTGAAAGCATCAACATTTTAAAATTCGCAATAGCATGCGGAAACAAGGCGGCGAAATAAAAATTGAGAGGAGCGGAAAGTTTGGGAAATTCAACGAAGTATTCATTTCCGAATTTTCTTTCCCTTGTGTGCGGGCACTGATCTAAAATTTCAATCAGCGACAAACGATCTGATTCAAATCTTTAGAAAAATTAATGCCCAAGATCCTCACGTGGAGAAAAAGGTAAAATTTTTGTTTCAATGGACGCGGAAAAAATTCAAAACATTTTATTTTCAAAACACTGGAAGAGCATTAGTTCTCCAGAATGTGATTTTGAAAAAATTCCGAGTGCCTAATTTGCTGTGAAATTGTTAATACTCTATGTGATGAATTTTGTTCTGAATCTAGAAACCTCATGTTTGAAAAAACGCAACTTTTTTTAAATAGAAAAATGTAGATTCAACGAAATTTTCAAAATCCACAAATTTTGATTCTCAAGTGACGGAATTCTTTTCGTTTTTTTTCCCCAGCCATGTTCGTCCTCTTCGAGATGATCCACACGGTCAGGATCCAGCCGACCAAGTTTGGCATGCGATTGGATGACGCGGTATTGGCAGAGCTCAACAGCAAATTGGCCAACAAGGTCGTCCTTGACGTGGGCCTTGTGTTGTCGGTGTTGGATATTGCGGACTTGGGGGACTCGTATGTGATTCCTGGTGATGCGGGATCGCATACCAAGACCAAATTCCGCGCCATTGTGTTTCGACCGTATGTGGACGAGGTGGTTGTTGGCAGGATTAAATCCAGCGACCGAGAAGGCATCAATGGTGGGTAATACAGTACCCGAATTTTCAATTGGGTACCTTGTGTTTAGGCACCTGGTTTTTCTGATACGGAAATTTGGATGAAAATGATCCAAGTCGCGCACCGGAATTTTATTGACTGAAAATTGCGATATTTTGAAAATAAAACCCATCAGATTCCAAAATTTGACTTGATACTGTATACCAAAGTTGGGTGTTGATTTCACGTTGTTTCCATTAAAAGAAAAAAAGTTCGTTAAAAATATTCAAAAATTCCCTGTGCATTATTTTAAAAACAAAACGCATCAGAATTAAAAGTTTCATCTTGAATTATACAAAAATTGATTTTTGATCTTACATTGCTTCCATTATTAAAAAATAATTGAAAATTCCATGCTCAATATTTGAAAAATAAAACGCATCTGACTTTGAATTTTTCTTGAATTTTACCAAAATTTAGTGATCTTTTTTTACACTGTGTTATCCAAAAACTATTTTACAAAAGTTGGTGATCAACAATGATCAGTCGTTGAGAACTGCTTTCTAATAATTAATGGAAAAGGGGATCGGAGATTTAATTCGTTTTCCGCGACTTTCGAAGGAATTGCAAAAGTTACTCTGTGAGAGTATTTCAAATGTTTATTTATTTATCTTCACACAGTTGATACAATATTTTATACCAAGAGCAAAGCGACGTAGATTCGGCGTTCAGACAGTGTCTGGTGCGGTAAACTTAACACAACATAAAATGCACCTGTATATATAGCTTCGGCCGGCCAAGGTCAAGGAACGCGCATAGAAACCAATTCGGATCGGGAACATCATGCTTTGTTTGTTTCAAAGGAAGGAAGCGTGAGCGTGGTTGGGAAAGTATTTTGTCAACAACGGGATTGTGAAATATATTTGCTAGCGCACCAGGGGCAGCCAAGCGTAGCGGAAATACACTAGCTTAAAAGGGTTGTGCGTAAAGTGAAAGGTGTTGTGGTTGTTAATATGACTACAACATTAGTTTGTGCAACACCAGAGCACCTTGTCTTCTCATGTCCAGCATTTCAAAGAGATAGACATCAGCTTACAAAAGATTTAAAATTACTGAAATTCAATGAAGAGACACTTTTGGAACTCTTAGAGAAGGGCTTTTCAACCTTTTTCAGGCACATACCCCTTTTCACCTTCAGGAACAGGCGCGTACCCCCAGAGAGTTAATATGTAGGTGTAAATCATATAATAAACCATGCCTTTGAAAATATAATTTAAAATTCTCAATTCATTCAAAGTAAAATGTAATCCCTTAATTTTTTAGTTAATAATCATCTGCTTGAATAAATGTGGTTACTCTTGATGAGAAATTTCAGACATTCTGGATCCAGAAAAAGATTCCTCAGTTCACCTTACACCCCCTTTCAGGTATGTGCTCCTGACCCCCTTAAGCCCTTAATTAAAAACTGTTAAGTTTAAAATTCGCTTATTCCTCGTATTTTTTCGCTTGATCTTGTCATTAAATGTTCCTAAAACACATTCCCATTGTTTTTGGGTGAGTTTTGGTCAAAAATAGGGGTGAAATTCGCATTTTTTTGTTCGCAAGATACCCGTAACGATCGATTTTTACGCGAAACGCGGTCCAAATTGAAAAAACTAAACAGTTCATTCAGTTCTAGGTTGTGTAAAGAAGATTTCCTGCGAGTTTCGTCAGATTTCACCGTTCGGTTTCCGAGATTTCAGCAAAAAGGTGATTTCCCTTAGACTTCTTAACAAAATCGGATCAGATCTGATCCAAGTGCATCTTCCTAAATTTTTCAGTTCACATTCAAAAATGGCGGGTTTCTCGGTCACTGTCTTGTTGCTGATGTTGGTGGTGCATCCTGATGCGTCATCCGGGCGTTGTCAGGTCCAAGATGGCCGCCTTCATTGTTCTGAAGTGTGTGACACGGACGCGGTTCGCGCTGCCGAGTTCAATGGCAGGATAGTTTTGACTGGTCCTGTTTTGGACTTTGGCTGCTTGAGTTTCTTCGGCATCAAGGTACGTTGAGAAATAGGGGTCCTTCAGAGTGTTTTGCTTCAGTTTTTTGATTGCATATTGTCAGGTTGTCGAGTTGCTGAAGCCGACTCAATGTGAAGGGGTTTTCATAGCCTCTGCTGTCGATCCAGAGGATTTGTGCGTCGGGTACGTGTCGGGAGTGATTTCAACGGAAATCACCTCTGGTTTCAACAACATCGATGATTCCGACGGCAACGCTGTCAATTGCTACTACAACGGTGGCACCCATAGCAGCGACATCTCTGCCACCTTCAAGTGCGGCTACCTTGGCGTCGTTGCGTACAGAGGAGTCATCCACAGCGACAGTGACTGCTGTTTTTCCATCAACATCTGCAACAAAAATGGAAACTACGACCATCCCTGGTAAGGGATTACCGACATTTCTAAGAATCGCATAACTGATCTTTTTCCTTTTTTTGTGATTCTATAGTCAGCAAACCATCCATATTAATATCCGTACTGAACAACTTTTCGGATATTCCTGAGACGACTCTCTTCACTGGGGAACGTGCAAACGTTACCCTGACTGTTGTGGAAGGGAAAGCTGTTTTGGGTGCTGAATTTTCTACGGAAGTACTCTCCAAATGGGCTGTTGGATTGATCAGCGGCCTGAGTCTGACGGTTTTCGGACTGGCGTTTGGGTGGCTGGCTCATTGCCTGAGGAAGAAGGTACTTCCTAATCTCTTCTTAATACCTCCTTCCGTTTTTAAAGCATGCTCTTTGCATGTTGTCTTTCTTTTAATTTTGCCAACATCTAACAGTACTGCCCAAAGCCACGTCAAGTTAAAACTAAATCTGAAATTGAAGAAATTGAGATGACTGATTTAACTCCTAAACTGTTTGTGCATGGATCCACCATAAACAAAGTTCAGGATGGTTTTGCAACCATAAGGTCGCGTATACCACTCATGACCACATTTAAACCAAGTAAGACTTAGCTTGTTGATACGTTTGTGGAGTTGCATGACTGCATGGCTTTCTTGGGTGTTTCCTTTTGTCTTTTGTCCTCAGCCCTGGTTGCAGCCATTCCTGAGGCTGGTGGAGGAGGCCAGGAGGGTATTGACGCCGCCGGTGACACCTGTGTCGTCCCCTTTACCACCGCCATCGTTGGCTGAAGTGGTTTCCGATATCCTGTCTCTGGATCTTGCTCCGTCGGCTCTTCCACTTCCTATTCCAGCTGTTGTACCTGCTATGGAAGAAGCTCAAGAC